>CAIGQV010018202.1:4730269-4751218 GCA_903798115.1 Danio jaintianensis
TATATATATATATATATTATTAGCCCTCTTAAGCAATATTGTTTTTTTCGATTGGCTACAGAACAAACCACACAGTTATTTAATAATTTGCCTTATTACCCTAACTTGCCTAATTAACATAATTAACCTTGTTAAGCCTTTAAATGTCACTTTAAACTGAATACTAGTATCTTGAAAAATATCTAGTAAAATATTATGTGCTGTCATCATGGCAAAGATAAAAGAAATCTGTTATTGGAGATTAGTTATTAAAACTTATGTTGAGAAATGTGTTGAGAAAATCTTCTCTCCGTTAAACAGAAATTGGGGAAATGAATATACAGGGGGTCTAATAATTCTGACTTCAACTGTAAATGTAGTTAACCTGCAGATATACAGTATATAGTGTCCTTCCAAAATAAATATTTGCCTTTAGTAAATTATAATACCTTTTCAATTAAGTGTATTTGTGTTTGTTTCCTCGAAGTTCTTGGATGGTTGGCATCATCTTTTCACAGGTCTTGGGTCTGATCCTAAGGTGGAAAAAGAGAACAAAGAAAAGCTTATACATCACCTGAAAGCTGAATAAATAAGCTTTCTGTTTATGTATACTTTGTTATGATAGGAACATATTTGGCTGAGATACAACTATTTGGAAATCTGTAATATTAGCATAAAAAAAATCTAAATACTGAGAAAAACTTCCCAAAAGTCATCCAAATGCACATTAATAATCAAAAGCTGAGTTTAGCCACATTTATTGCAGAAAATGAACAAAATATCTCCATGGAACATGATGTAATATTCTAATCGTTTTTGTCATAATAGAAAAATTTATCATTTTGACCCATACAATGCTTTTTTTTTTTTTATTAATATACTCGTGCAACATAAGGGTCACATTTAGGCAAGAAAAAATAGATTCAGAAAGAGTGGAGGTGAAATAGTCAATGTAAACACCTAAACATATTCTGCAATGTTGGCATGTCACATTACAATATGTTTCACAATGTAATGCAATTACATTAGGCCACCTTATAAATGCCACAAGAAGCAATCTTGCAAATGTAAAAAAAAAAAAAAACTTTTCTGTCATCAGTTTTTTTTTTCTTTTTGATCAAGTTTTTTTTAAAGTGATAGTTAACACACAACTGAACGTTCAAAACCTGTTTGAGTTTCTTTCTTCTGTTGAACACAAAAGTATGTTAAAATATGGTAAAATGCTGCATTTATTTAGTTGTCCAAACATTTGCAACAAACAAATTAGATAATTTTTTTTAAAATAAAAACTAGATTCAGAGAAAAAAACAGTCAAATTTATATCAAGTCTTTTGCTAAATGTTTGAATAAGATGGAAAAACAAGAAGTTTGATTTGAATTGTTTTTAATTCTTATTATTCCTGTTTTTTTTTTTCCAGCACTGGTTCACAGAGCTTCCACCGGTTTTGACCTTTGAACTGTCCAGGTTTGAGTTTAATCAAGCCTTAGGCCGACCTGAGAAGATTCACAATAAGCTCGAGTTTCCTTCTATGCTGTACATGGACAGGTTAGTCTAATTGTTACTATTTTATTTAATAATTGTTGTACTTTGAAGATCTTTTACATTTAGTTATATGTTGTCTGTGTTAAAGTAATGAATTTATTAATCTTCTTTTTACTAATTAAAATTCAAAACATTTAAGATCATTCCATTGAATTGCCAATATTAACCAATACCAATATATGCATGATAATCTGTAGTTTTTCCCATTTTGCAGTTATTGTTGTTCATTTCATAAATATCTTCATTTTATTTAGCTTCTTTTTTTAGAGTAGCATGGAAATTTGATGTCAAATCATCAGAACAAAACTCATAATTTACAATTCAGTCAAAAACACTCTGTTCTTTTAGGATATTCGATCATTGCTTTGTCTATGTTGTCCTTAAATGATTTAATTATGATTTAAATTTTCTCTTTTTTTTAAATGTAGTTTTATTAGTGCTGGGCAAAGATTAATCACGATTAATGGCATCCAAAATATACTTTTTTTCTTTTCTTTTTTTTATAGTGCTCTGTGTATATTTATTATGCATATATCATAGACTGTAAAAGATATGGGCGTAGTATCCGTGATGTCACCCTTAGGTTTCTGAAGAGCGCAAATGAAGCTGCAAGTGGGCGTGGCCAACCGGCGCCATTTTGTTCGTGCGTCATCGCTCCAACCAGGTGTAACCAAATAAGGGATAAGAGGCGGAGCTACAGACACCTGTTAGCATTTTGCTTAGACGGGCTTTTCTTTGGGAGAAATGCTTAATACTTCATTACCTGCCACTCGTTTGTGTTCTGACCACATGTGATTGGCTGTGTACTATACCAATAAAGTGTTTAGTTTTAAAAACACTGTTGTAACACATTGAGCCACTAAACATTGTTTTTAAAACGTTTTTATACGGTAGGAAAACGCGAATTACTTCCAAATACTTCAAATATAGTCTGTGTTAGTAAATGCAAGGCTATTTATGAAATCCAGGCATAACACTTTGACAACGTTTCAGATGACTGTTCTATAGCCTACAGCTAATCAATCAATCAGATTCTGGAGTGCATTACAGGTCTAAAGAACATTATAATTTATCTTAAAACAAATACGTTTATAGATATGATATATAAGTATATAATTTCACTCACCTGGGAAATGGAGGCAACTTGAATGGTTTGTGAGCACAATTAAGTGCACACAGCATGCCATATTATCTGATAATTGTAGGAGTTAATTCCAAGAGGCAATTGACTGTGTAAAGCCACATAAAACAAAACAAAAATACGATGTATATGCCGAGTTCAGCCGGAATCAGCTGAGGTGGCGACCAGCAAGACCTAGCTGTCACTCAAGTGGCCCTGCCCTTAATTATGCAGACTTAATATAAACTAAACGGATGAGTTATAAAAAAAAAAGGGTAATATTACCCTTCATGACAACTGTGAGGGGGTGAATTTTTTTTCTATATGAACCAAAATCTTTCTTTGTACCAGGCTGTAAACAACTTTTTTTTTCTGCTGTAAAGTTCGCCATTTTAACATTGGGGTCAACAGAAATGTGCTCTATTATGGAGCCAGGCCTAGCGGAATTTCGATGAATTTCAGTTACTTCCATATTAGCTTCACAAGGGAGAGCGGGAGGTTGCCGCTTGGTATATATACACATACATGCATATATTTGAGAAAAAACTATATATGTATATGATACAAATTATATATAAATTTGAATATCTATGTGACAAAGTTTTGTATAGTTTTATGTATGTGTTTGTGTCACATAACGCACAATAAGTATATAAAATACACACACATATATTAGGTCAAAGCAACTTTTAATTTGGATGCGATTCATCTTTGCCCAGCACGTTGCTTATGAATTTGTGACAGCAAGGTTTTGATCAAGTTGTTTTAAATGCTACATCGAATATAAAGCATTCTATACATGCAACAGAAAATACTTCCAGTTGTCAGAGAAGCCGCATGTTGTGTGATTGATTTTAGGTACATGGACAGGAACCGAGAGATCACGCGGATAAAGCGAGAGGAGATCAGAAGACTAAAGGAGCACCTGACCATCCACCAGCAGCGACTCGAGAGGTTTTTTCACTCCATTTAACCTCCGCTCAGATCTAGCCATAACCTGTTGTTAACTTGCATAGCAGGAAAACCCCAGCTTTCAGCATGAAAGAAGCTTTTAGGTTGCTGATGGAAAGATGAGAATGAAACGCTGAGCTGTAATTTGCCTGTAGAATTAGAGGATTGTTTCATATTTTTGCTATCAATCTCTTTGCGCATTTTTTTTTGTACTACGTGATGCTTTGTGTAAATTTTGAGAGTAACTTTTGATACACTGTAAACAATCAGTGAAGTTTTTAAAAAATGTTGTACAAGGATGTGTCATTATTATCGAATTTCAAAAGGAAGCTTAACAAAAATACTTTATATCAACAGACCATGAATAACCCCCAAAACTCTTAATATTATTACTGATGTGATGTGTTGAATGTTTCAGTATTGTAGAGGGGATACAAAGAGAAAATAATCTGGAGGATCAAAAAAAAACAAAACAGTAAAGCTTGGCCTGTAATACTAATGTTGTTAAAATAAGTGCTATTTTCATTATTGATAAAAATAAAATACCAAGCCAAACATACCTCTCATTCACTTTTTAGTATGTAAATGGATTTGTAGCGCAGCCTTATTATTACAACACATAAATTTGGCGCCACCTAGTGGTCATAAGTTATAAACCATTCATTAACCATCAATAATCATTCTTAAATTTGCTAATAACTTTTGATTGCGTATGTTAATTGTGGTAACATTGATCTAATTTTTTTCCTTGGGTCATGCCAAGAACAATGATACCAAATATGACATAATTGTACAAACTTCCTGTTCGCCATATTAATTGTGTTCAAAACATTCTTTTGCAAACTCCTCCTAGACCGCTTTCCCAAATATCACTAAATTTGACTCCTCAGACCATGATGACCAATGTTGTGGAATTTGTGTTGATAAGCAAAACGGTTTTTGTTTATGGCACCGACAAATGTGCTGGTATAATGCTCATTCTGCCTCTGGACTGCTTGGCCCCTTAATTGCTGCTTGCAGCTATTTTTATTTATGTGATTTGTTTCCATTCTTTTGAATGAACACACGAGACTTACTCATGGACATTTACTCAAAAGAGACGTTCCTAGCTTTTATGCTTATTGGGAACTTATTTTATCATATTTTAAAAATCTGAAAGAATTAGAAGCTGTTAAATAATCTCTATATATAACTTTGTGTGCTCTCCATGATGTTTAATTCGTGTCTTTAATGTAGTTTGTCTTGCAGAATATTTCTTCCCTTTTTTATTTTTTTAATTATTATTATTATTATTATTTTTATTATTATTTTTTTTTTAATCATCATCGCAGTTATGTTACAGCATGCATGATTCTCGACTATGTAATTATCGTATTTGGCCTTATTTATTTTGATAAGCTGCCTTGGGATGTTCAGGTCTTGGGGGTGGGGTTGTTATAACATAAAAAGAAAAAGAAAGACTGAAACTGTATAGTTTATTGTTTTATTGTATGTAGATTTCATTTTCCTTCAATAAAAAAAGCGAGAAGTTCCTCCAAAATGTCAATATTGCAATAACAAACAAAATGTTAAACATATATTTTTGGAATGCCTTATTTTTAATGTCATCAGACAATGATTTTTATCTTTAGAGAAATGTTTTTGAATGCTAGTCCTTCATAAATAGTAAAGGTTTTATCAAAAATAAGTCTTAACAAAAGGGTAGTAAATTTGAGCAATACACAAGCGTTATGTCAATAAATTAGTAAATCGTTTGTAAATTTGCCCATAGTGTATTGAGTTTTTGAAAAAATTAAGCATTTTCCCAAAATATGTGTCAAAAACAGATTTGTCACCAAAAATTATTCCATTGGCTGAAAGTTCTGGCCAAATTAAGCCTCAAAATCACCCCAAAGTGGATGAAAAGATCCCCAACAAGGGTTAAATAGTACATGAAAAAAGATTTTTTTAAAAATGATTGTGGTTGATGTCTTTTTTTTATGGTTCTAAACCTTTTAATTATGGAAAAGTGATGTTTATAAAATCTTGTAAATTTTCTCTTTTTTTGTTTGCCGTGATGTAGCCAGAGAAGCTGATAAACTCAAAAAACTCTCTCCCTTTTGAATGGAAGTTTCCCAAAGTAGAAGTGTGACCCATAATTTAAAATGCAGTATTCAAATGTGAAAAAAATGTGTTTGCCTTATTAATATCTGATTTAGACTAACTTACTACTCTCTGTGGGCAGGTATCTGAGTTATGGCTCAGGGCCCAAGCGCTTCCCTCTGGCCGATGTTCTCCAATATGCCATGGAGTTTGCGTCCAGTAAACCTGTGTGCACGTCTCCAGTGGAGGACATTGATACAACAGCACCACCTGGTGGCACGACTGCGCAGCTGCCACTCCCAGCAAGGCAAGTTTTTCCAGCAATCGCATAAAACAGGGCTTTTAAAAGTTTATACTCTACAGCTTTTTTTTGGTGTATTTCCGCCTTAATTTTACACATTAAAGTCAAATGTTTACCCTACACACGTACAATGGAGGAAATAACAAATAAAATAGTGTCATATTGTAGAAAATCCAATAGAAAATCCAATTACAAAAAAAATTAGATTGTAACTTTTCATAAATAACATTATATGTATTTGATTATATGTATATGCATTTTTTTTAAGGTCTGATACTCAGGTTCTATTTGCTCTAGCACTCTGCACTTTATTATTTTATTGGACTAGGTGCCAAAATATACCAAAAAAATGTTGTTGTTTTTTTTTGCTCCCCTCAATGGCCTATATTGCCATATTTTACATTAAATGCACACAGTTTCCATGCCTTAATGGAAAATGACTTTCCCAAATAATATAAAGCAATGGAATAACTGCTCTGCAGAAATGAACCCAAAAGAGACGTGAACAAATAACCCCTAACAAATAAAATTCAGGGAATGTAATTATGTAATTTTGAAATGTAAATATTGGGATGTTATGAAAAAGTGGTGGCAAAAATATAATGACAGCAAATATTAATAATTAGCAAACTTCTTGATAATTGTTCACATTAATCTTTGATTAAACATTGCATTTAAAAGCATATTTTATTACAAAATATTTAAACCTTACTGTTTAGAAGTTGGGCAACACGGTGGCGCAGTGGTTAGCACCCTCACAACCTCACAACAAGAAGGTTGCTGGTTCGAGCCCCAGCTGGGTCAGTGGGTATTTCTGTGTGGAGTTTGCATGTTCTTACCGTGTTGGCGTGGGTTTCCTCCAGGTGCTCCGGTTTCTCCCACAGTCCAAAGACATGTGCTATAGGTGAACTGAATAAACTAAATTGGCTGTAGTGTATGTGTGTGAATGCAAGAGTGTATGGGTGTTTCCCAGTGCTGGAAGGGCATCCGCTGCGTAAAACATATGCTGGATAAGTTGGGGGTTCATACCGCTATGGTAACTCCTGATTAATAAAGGGACTAAGCCAAAAAGAAAATGAATGAATGAATGTTTAAAAGTTTGTAATCTAAACTCTCCTGATTTAAAATTTAAAACTTAAATCAATACTTTTAAATAACAGCCTGTATTTGTATACATTTTCAAATGTTTTATTCCTGCAAGAGCAAATATGAATTTTCAGCGTCATTACGGATGCCCAATAGGGATGTTTTTGTGAAGAGATACTGTATATAATTTATATTTGTATTTTAAATAACTGCAGTCTGTTCTTTCACTTCTGATCAGTGTAATGCATCCTTACTGAATAAAAGTAATAACGTCAAGTGAATCAAAAAATATGTATAATCCTGATTGGATCATATCTATGCTAAATAATAAAATCCTACTTTCAGGGCCTGTACCACGAAGCTGGGTAGTTAGTTAAGTGTCAGTTTAGTTTGCATCAATCTTGGTTTTAGGTACCATGAAGGTAGCTCAGCTTTAATCATTCTTTGTTGCCATGGTATTATGGAGGCTGAGCTACTTTCATGGTGAAACCCAAAATTGGTGCAAACTAAACTGACACTTAACTAACTACCCAGCTTCGTGGTACAGGCCCTAGGAATCAATGGTGAACATCAAAAATCTTGAAGCTCCTGTAGTTATAAAAGGCTTTTTTAATCCTCATTTTTTTATTAATGCTTAAAGAACAGAGTACATAACCATACACATACAAAGAAGAAGGAAAGAAAAAAGGTCAGGGGTGTACAAAAAACTAAATATAAATAAGACAAACCGATATATCTATGAGTATGCATACTAAGAAAGGGTAAGGGTCTTGTGGAATTTCAGAATCTTGAAGGTTTCAAGTAAAAAACGGTTTTAATAGCTTTTTTTATTAGTGCTTTGCTTTATGTTCTTCGTATAATGTTCTAATTATTTTAGTATATCAGGATAAAAGGGTTTTTGGTTAATACATTTGCATCTGTGAATATGGTACTTTGTAAATATTATCAAAAGATTCATAACATGTGCTTCCTTCTCTATTTTTTGTTACAGTTCAAAAATCCAAAAATAACATCTTTTTAATAATAAATATTTTCTTTGAGAACTGACATGCAAAAAATATGCGACCCGTTTTCTGGCTGTGACAAACAGAATGAACAGTTTTGATCTATGTCCTGTCTAAACTTGGAAAGAAAATGTTTGACGGTAAAATTTATGCAGAATTTTAATTGAGACCTCTTTAAATTGGTTTGTAATAAAACAAATTGTTAGGCAACGACCAAACCTTCTTCCAATTTAAACCTCTGATGAACCCAGAGCAATAAGAGATAATGTAGGGTTTACTGACTATGAGTGATTGAAATAATGAACGTATGGCCTTATTTTAGTGATAAGAAAAACATATTTTCCCACATAGTGTATCTTTAGGATGTAACAAAGAGATATTTTCTAAATATGAGTAACCTGAATATGAGTAATAGCAGCAAAGACCATTGCAAATTCTTTATGGGATACAGGAACTTTTTTTAGTCCTCAAATATGTCCCAGTTGTTAGTTTTGTTTTTTCCTGATGTATTTTCTTAGATAATGAGGTGTTTTTCTGCTTGGCCTTCAGCGTAGGGGAACAGCCGGATGCGTGCGTCTCAGCCGAGGGCTCCAGCTCTGGTCTGCAGGCTCCGCAACAACAGCAGCAGCAGCAGAGGGTTTCCATCCATAAACCGTTCACACAGTCTCGAGTGCCGCCAGATCTGCCCATGCATCCCGCTCCTCGACACATCACCGAGGAGGAGCTGCGGGTGCTGGAGAGCTGCCTGCACCGCTGGAGGAGCGAGGTGGAGAACGACACCAGAGGTACATACACACACACACACACACACACACACACAGATGCATACATGCACATTAGGGCTGCACAACATATCATTTCAGCACAGATATCGCAATGTGCACATACGCAAGTCACGTTGCGTCGACATTATATTAGACCAGGGGCCTGTCTCATGATCGTGGCTGAACAAACTCAGGATTACAAGATTAGTTTTGATCATCAACTTACTCTGTTAACTCAGGCTATGATCCTGAGTTTATGAGCACATGAAGGCGGGACATCATTAGCAAACAGCCAATCACACATCTTGAAACATAAAGATACTGTAATTGACTTCTCACAATACTTCTCACAGCCAAAGTTAAAGAGACAAAAAAAATATTGAGAATTTAAAAACATTTATACAGCAAGAGGAAAAGAGTGATCCATGAAAGAGGAATACTAAAAGAAAAAAATGCTTGATTCGTGCCACTTAAGTTAATTTGTATAGGTTATAATGCCTTTGGTTTGTTTTTTCCCCCCAATTTCTATTTAACGGAAATAAGATTTTTTTTCAACACATTTTTAAACAATAGTTTTAATTAATAATTTCTAATAACTAATTTCTTTTATCTTCGCCATGATGACAGTACATAATATTTTACTAGATATTTTTCAAGATACTAGTATTCAACTTAAAGGCTTAACTAGGTTAATTAGGTTAACTAAGCAAGTTAGGTTAATTAGGAAAATCATTGTATCACAATGGTTTGTTCTGTAGACAATAAAAAAAAAAAAAAAAATTGCTTAAGAGGGCTACAAATATTGACCGTAAAATGGTTTTAAACAAATTAAAAACTGCTTTTATTCTAGCTGAAATAAAACAAGAAGAAAAAATATTATAGGAAATACTGTGGAAAAATTCCTTGCTCTGTTAAACATCATTTGGGAAATATTTGAATAAGGAAAAAAATTACTGGAGGGCTAATAAATTTGACTTCAACTGTATATATAATATAGATACTCAGATCATCTCTTGATTAAAAAAATTAATCTTTAAATTGTTTTAAATAAAAGCTTTTTAACAGTCTGGCAATCTCTTTGTTTTAGGCCCCATTCATACACAGCTGTTCTGTTTCCTGTTGCTTTGTTTTTTGTACGTTATATACATTTGTATATTTCAGATCTGCAGGCCAGCATATCCAGAATCCACAGAACCATCGATCTTATGTACTCTGACAAGTCTATGATGCAGGTGAGCAGATTTCGCTGATCTCTGGTAGTTTTCTTTAATCATCACAGAAAACACATCTTGTGCATGATTCTATTTTCAGGTGCCGTATCGACTACATGCTGTTCTGGTCCATGAGGGTCAGGCGAATGCCGGTCACTACTGGGCTTACATTTATGACCGTCACCACCAGCGCTGGATGAAATACAACGACATTGCAGTGACAAAGTCATCATGGGAAGAGCTGGTGCGGGACTCGTTTGGTGGATATCGTAACGCCAGCGCGTACTGCCTCATGTACATCGATGATAAAAAACCCTTCCTTATTCAAGGTAATCCATAATACCTCACATCTATTCATTCATTTTGTCAAGTAGTTCGATCTAAAAACTGTTATTTTCCATATAAATATTTAAATTTAAATGTGAAGTATAGTCTAATAATGATTAATGCATGTAGATAAAGCATTTTTTAAATAAATAAATAATTGTATGTATTTATTTCTTTAATGTTTAGATTTAAAAATAACAATTCTCAAATTAATTCAGGAATGAAGAATATACTAAGAAAATAAATGATTAAAAATATACGTTTATATGTATTTAATACTGTTACTTGACACAGTAAAAAAATTGAATAGCATTTTAATAGGTTTTTGTAAAAGAACTAAAATTAATGTATAATTTAAAAAATATATATATTATGTTTTATCATTTGTTTTATGGATTAAATTTGATTACATTTCATTGCTTGGCATTGCTTGCATGTGTGAATGACTATTGTAATATACAGTGTTATTTAACGAGATTGACAAATAAATTCATGCAATTTTATTATATTTTGCCCCATTTAAAAAGAGCTATTCAATCAGTTAATTAAAGTACAATTATGTTATGACTGACGTTTTAAATTAATTACAAATTTATTGTTTTTGATTCATTATTTGTCACCTTTAACTAAATTTTGAAAATCTTTAATTTACATTTTTATCTATAAGGAATACATTTCTTATTTTTTATGTGGCACTCCTACATGGAAGTTCAACGTAGTTTATTTATTAATTATTTTTTTTCTTCAAATGACTAAATATTAGAACTTGGCACCCTCCTGTTTATTGTGTTTTACAGAGAAAATAAATATTTGAATGTGTTTGAAAAGATTAAGATATATAACCCCAAATCAGAAGAAGTTGGGACAGTATGGAAAATGCAAATAAAAAAAAATAAAGTAGTGCCTGCCTGCAGTCCCGACCTGTCTCTAATAGAGAATGTGTGGCACATTTTGAAGTGCAAAATGCGACAATGAAGTCCCCGTACTGTTGCCCACCTTAAAACTTGTTTGCACGAATTTTGTCCCATTCTTACACCTGAAACACTTGGTGTCTTCAGTTTCTAAACGTCTTTTAAGTGTTGTGAAAAGGAATGGCAACATTACAAAGTGGTAAATGCTTTACCTTTCCAACTTTGAAAGAACCAAAATTGGAGTACGCGTTTAATTTAAAAACAAACAATAAAATCATGAGGAACACATTCGATAATGTTTGTTGTATTGTCTGCAATGAAATACAAGTCAAAGTAAATTTAGAAAGCACTACTTTCTTTTTTTATTTGATTTTTCCATACTGTTCCAACTTTTTCTGAATTGGGGGTTGTAGTTATGGGTTTTAAGTAGGCTGTCATTATTATAACCGTTTTAATATTAATAAGGTGTTCTAGTTAATGTGTAGACGTGTGTAATTCTGACTCTGTGCTTTGGTGTGTTTCAGAAGAGTTTGATAAAGAGACGGGACAGATGCTCAGCGGTTTGGACAAGCTTCCTCCTGACCTGAAGGAGTTTGTGGAGGCAGATAACAAGCTCTTCGAGAGGGAGATGGAGGAGTGGGATGCTTTACAGGCCTGCAAACTCCAGCAGGAGAAGCTGGCTCTGGCCGCTGCCGCCGCTAGTGTGGCCGTCCAGCCCATGAGCACTGAACCCTGCTCTCCAGACAACACCGGTGAGCCAACTGTCCTTAAAGAGCCACGCTCAACTACATTCTCTGAGATTTTAACAGCTGTGTTTGTTTCTCACATCATGGAGGTCAATGTTAGCATAATTTTAATTGTTGGAGGAAATTGTCCAATTTTTTTATCTGGCTTTTTTTTTGTACAATTTTTATTTTTTTATTTTTGTATCCATCCATCCATCAATCCATCCTATTATTCCATCAATCCATTCTATTATGGCATCCATCAATCCATCCTATTATTCCATCTATCCATTATATTATGCCATCCATCCATCCTTCCATCCTATTATTCCATCTATCCATTCTATTATGCCATCCATCCATCCTTCCATTCTATTATTGCATCCATCCATTCTATTATCCCATTCATCCATTCCGTCCATCCGTCCAATTATTGCATCCATCCGTCCATCCATCCAATTATTGTTTCATCCAATTATTGCATCCATCCATCCGTCCATCCCTCCGTAAGCAGCAGTTTGGCCAATTCAAGACACATTCAATAATCATGATTAATTATTTGCCGTGTCATTTGTAATCTGCCCCCCCCATTATTTATATTTATTTTTCTATATTATAAAAGTTCAATTTAATGCTCATATTATAAACTTAGCAATTTTTGCTGATTCTGTAAATTAGGTTCTTAATATTGATATATATATATATAGATCAGTATTCCAGTTAATTAAATTGAATCAAAATCGTAGTGCAGAGTTTTTTAAAGTATTGACAAATATTGTATCGCTAGCTAAGAGAATCAGTAATATATTGTATTGTAATGAGACATTCAATTTACATCCCTAGTTATAATCTTGTAATCCCTTACCTTTGTATAACGACAGAAGAGTCAAGCTTTTAAACTCTTTAAAACTTTTTTTTTTTTTTTTTACATTTTTTTGAGTGAGATGCTAATGGTCTAATCCGATTCAATGATCTATGCTAAGCTAAAAGTGCTCTGTCAGATGCGGAGATTGGCTGAAGGGATTCAAAAATGGTAAAACTCAACTGTTTAACATTAGGGGAGTTGTAAAATGAACCTATAAAACAAAGTGGAAAGTTCCTTTTAATAGGGGTTGTAAGACCCTTGAGTCACAAAATGAAATTGAAACAACAGCTGCAGAAACTCAATGAAACTGATTCTCCGCTCAATCAACAGCTCCTCAGCATGACCCAGAGTACATGGAGCAGCAGTCGCCCAGCGGAGACTCCAAACACCTGCAGGAGGACACAGAGAGAGCCATCAGCAAAGCTGCAGCGGAGCATGATGAGAAGAGTCCAGAAGCCCTGCTTAATACAGTAAGACCTGCACAAACACATCACCATTCAGGTGTTTCTGGACACCTTCATTCACTCTTTAAATGGAGTGTTTAGAAAGGCTGTAGGCTACTGCTGCACAATATATCATTTCAGCATTGATATCGCAATGTGCGCATCCACAAATAATATTGATTTTGGGATTATAGTTGACCAGGACACATAAGATTTGTGGAGACACTGCAGAGTTCAAGCTTAAAGGTCCCGTGAAGTGCTTTGAAATATGCATTTTTTTAATTCCAAATTTGACATATCAACTGAAACATAAAGAGAGGGTGGGACAAATAGTAGCACCTCCTCTTTATAAAGAACAGCCAATCGCTTTTCGCTTTATCACAGCTCGGCCAGTAAGAGTGGTTGAGATCATGTGCATCAAATAAAAAAGCCTATGAGAAGCGTCTTGAAGGGGGCGGGGCATGTCAGATACTAGAGAGCATTTGATTGGTCAGAAGATTTGATGAGAAACTGAAGTATGAGATGATGACAAACTGCAAGATTTTAATGTTTATATCTGCTAAATGCAAGTTTTGCCACTGTTTTGGAGCACAATAGCTTATAGATAAACTGATACTAACATTTAAAAAACTTGAAAGTGATTTGTTTTTATAGCCTGTGACTGTGTGAGCAATTTAGGATAGTTTAAAGCATTCAGGCACAAGAAATTGTACTGTTTGTAACTTTAATAAAGACTATTTTAATTGAATTATTTAAACAATGAAGACTATGTAGTAGGCATGGGCCGGTATAAGATTCTGACAGTATGATAACCTTGAATAAAAATATCACGATTTCACGGTATTGTGGTTACTGCTCTAAATATATATATATATATGTTAAATGTCTGGGTAAAAAACGATTTTTTTCCCCTAAAGAATTTAAAACGGCATCTTTGGATATATTTTCTGCTGGAGATACTGTTGTCCTAAAAAAACTACAAAAAAAAAACGTTCGTAAAAAAAAAAAAATCTTCGTAGGAATATTGTAGGAAAGGTATTCCAGAAAATTTTGGCGGTTTTTAAACCTTGACTTTTCCAAACCGAGGTATACCTTGAAAATGGTTATCGCCCCATGCCTACTATGTAGTGTTGTTTTGCATTTGATTATTAAACATCTGTACCTAAATACTGTTCGACTCCCAGAAAAACCATAAAGCACTGTTTATTTCGGTTTTGTCTTTGCTCTACTGTCTTTATCTATTCTTGTCATTTGTTTATACTTTATGAATGATTCACTCCCCTAAAACCTAATTTTAATCAATCTAAATGAATGAATTCTTTCCAAATAGAGCTATTTAAGTCATCGAGTGAAATTCGCAGAAGAACAAAATATTGCAGTGCCAGATTTTTACTGTATCGTGCAGCCATTCATATCTACAAATGAGGAAAAAATGTTTAATTGTGTCAAATGTCAAATATATGTTAGCTTTCATCTCATACTATTCATGCTTTTTCTCATCTGTGTATGAATGCAGTGTTTGGGTATTTGGTTCTGGTCACTCAAATATCCGAAACGGATATGTGTGTATCGATGCTGTGTATCCCTGCTGTGTTGCATTTGTGTTTGCTTCATCTAAATCAGGGGTGCCCAAACCTTTTTTGTATAAAGGTCCAAAAACCAAATATCATTAAGAGCCGTGGGCCGAAGATAAATATACCAAACTAAAAGTTGCCACGCGTAATTTCCTAATTTATTTCATAATATTTAAAAATGAATAGAAAACATCACTTTGGATCGTATTAACTAATGCAGTATAACTTTTTAATTGCATTAAAAACTTAAACAATCACATTTATAACAGTGGAGTTCAATGCTGAATGCACTAATCAGTCAGAATCTGCCTTTGCCTTGATTTGCTCACCAAAGTCTCTGCATTGTCCTCTATCCGTCGGGTGACAGAATGTACATTTTAAACTAAACTACAGCATTTAAATTGAAACATTTAATTCCAGTTAGCTTTTTTGTAGTTTAACAATCAAATAAAAAAAATTAAAATAAAAGGTTACATTAAATTTGAAATGACAATACCTAAACTATCCCCATCATTCTCTGTCTTTTCTCAGATGGGATGGTGGGCCAAATCGAAGGTTACCATGGGCCAACTTTGGCCTGCGGGCCCTAGTTTGGCCATCTCTGATCTAAATATTTTATGCTCAAGAACTTGAATAAACAGACCTCTAGTGGCAATTTAATAAGTGGTCTCTTTTCAAAGGATGTGTTCTGCATCTGTCATCATCATAACGTCTTCTTTGCGAAAAGAAAAAAAGTTTCTTGGAAAATAAGGCACACCTGATTAGAATTTACACTGTGCATTGTTGAGAGAAAAACAAAATATTGTGACATTCACTACAAACATTTTATTATAAAAGAAAATCCTGTTTAAAGCAAAACTGAAGTGTAAAATGTGTCTCTCAATCGATTCTAGTTTAAATGTGTGGCACTTTGCACATTTATTTCTTGCTTGACATTAATAGCATTACATAAGTCACTTTGGAATCTAATTTCAGATGATTATTTTATTTGCATTCTTTTAAATATGATAAACATTAACCCTTTATTGGGCGAGGAACCATATATGATAACTTCATTGACATATAGTGAAAACATAAACAAATGTGAAGTCATAAAAGTGTTGTTATAACCCCCACTAAACCTCCAGGGCTTTTCTGATGAGTATTTAAATAAGTGCCATATAAAGGCTTAAATATGGTGAACAAAAATTTATTTATTTATTTTGAGGCATAAATTACATCAATTTATATCTTTCTTTGGAAGGAATTTGTTAATCTTTTGAATCACAGAGCCTCATTGAGAGACAGCCTTCAAAATGAGACATAGTTTGATTTCCTTTACAAGCAAATCAGTTTGGAGTGAGTTATTTGTTACTGTAATTGTGACGAGATCTCAAAATTGATAATAATAAGAATCATTATTAATTATGACCAATAATAACTGAGAGTTATCAAGCAACAAGTCATCAGATTTTTGAAGGATCTCATGACACTGAAAACTGGTGTAATGATGCAGAAAATTCTCCTTTCACGCCACAACAATAAAATGTTTAAATGGAAAACCGTTATTTAAACTGAAATTATTGTTTTTATTGTACTTTTTGAGCAAAATTGAGCAAAATGAAGTGAGAAGATGAGACAAAGCATTAACAAATCTTAATGTTTTCAACCTTAATAAATAATATCAATTCACAACTCACTTTGTACACTGAAAAAAACTATTCATTGATAAGTGGTTGCAAACAGTTTATTTGGGCTGAATTTCATTTCGAAACCGGACCACCCGGAGGAAACCCACGCCAACACGGGGAGAACATGCAAACTCCATACAAAAATGCCAAATGACACAGCCGGGACTCGAACCAGCAACCTTCTTGCTGTGAGGCAACAGTGCTTACCACTGAGCCACCGTGCCGTTGGGCTGAATTTAAACAAGCAAATAAAATTTTGTAATGTTCAACTTAATTTGTTTGTTTAAATTCAGCCCATATAAATTGTTTGCAACCACTTACCTTAAATGTTGTAAATCCAATGAATCATTTTTTTTCGGTGTATCAAGAAAGATGAACTAGATTAGTTTACCCATGAGGACATGGTGGCCCGTTTTCCTGCGCCAAGCTTTTTTTTTCCATCTCTTTCTCTGTGTGTCTCTTAGTCTCAGTCATCTCATCCCGACAGCGAGGTGACCTCTGACCCCTGCCCTCCTCCTGACCCCGAGCAGGACGACCCCACCGACCCTCCACCTGGCCCTCAGCGGGTGGTGGAGGTGGCCATTCCTAATGTAGGGACCTTCGTCATTCAGTCGAAGGAGGGAGGTTATGATGATGAGGTAGATTCGGTCACGAGCGTGCAGCCCTCAGCATCCCTCTCACAACCTGCTCTGACATGCCAGACCCATTTCAGATTAACAGTATTTACAAGTTACTAACGTAGTTACCTACAAAATGTAACAAAATAGGAAGCATCTTTTTTATTTTTTTATTTTTTTATTTTATCCTTTGTGAAGCATGGAGCACAAGCTTCAGATCATCGTGCTGTTTATTTTCACATCTGCGCAGCTCACTGTGGTGTTCATAACTGTTATAAAAATAAACCCTTATGAAGACTTGTATGAATTAAAGGGATACTTCATCTAAAACTGAAAATTTAACTTTCATTTACTCACTCTCCACTTGTTCCAAACCTTTTAGAGTTTCTTTATTTCTGTTGAACACAAAAGAAGATATTTTGTAGAATGTTGGAAACATTTTTTTCTCTGGTATAGATACCAATGGCTACCAGTTTCCAAAATGCTTCATAACATCTTTTTTTGTGTTCAATAGAAAAAGCAACTCCTTAAAACCCTGGCACCACTTGAGGGTGAGTTAATTGTGAGTAAAATATTTTTTTTTGGTAAACTGTCCCTTTAATCCATACAAGTCTGAAAGTGTTCACCCAGAAATTTAAATTGTTATTAATTACTTACCTTCATGTCATTCAAACATAACTCAGAGCTTCATTCATCTTTGGAACAGAAATAAAAAATTTTAGGTGAAATTTGAGAGCTCCCTCATCCTCCATAGACAACAATGATCCAGACTCATTCAAAGCCCAGAAAAATACCAAAAATAAATTCTCAAAACAGACTACACAAATTAAGATTGTTTTTAGGTAAAATTTGAGAGCTCCTCCATTAGTGATGGGTCATTCTTGAATGATTCGTTCATTTTGAACGAGTCTTTTGTATGACTCGAGAACAATGAGTCAGGAACCTTCCTGTCTATGGAGGATGAGGGAGCTCACAGATTTCATCTAAAATATCTTACCGTGTGTTCACACCGCTGCCGATGAGAGTGCCAGAATTCCCTCAAATTCAATTCAGAATTCAACGACACTGCTTTTACAGCATTGCCAACTAGATTTTCACTTTACTTGTTTTTAACAAAATGAACCAATTAAAAGCTGTTTATGTAGTGAAGCCTTTGTGTTCATGTTTAAGTGCTAGTCTTATTCCAGCATGCTGTTTATAGAAGGCGGTTAATATAGCTTTGGTCTTCACCTTAACGTTAATTTGTGCGCATCCTATATTATATCCTTTCCTTAACTGAGAAACCTGCATAGCATTAATTAAACTGCTTTTGTTTTGCTTGGGAACTAATTTTATTGGACCGTATTCTCTGGAGTTTTCTCAAGCAGTGGATTAGTACATTCCGTTAGATTGCCGCCAAACCGCGTCGTTGCTCATTCCCAATAAAGTTGACCTGATTTCAACTCTTCTCAACGCCCTCACAGTCCAAAATTCGCCATGCTGCCTCCCATTAAACATGAATGACTTCCAGCTACCTTTGATGCTCTCGAAATTTGTGTTCCAAAGATGAACAAAGATCTCAGAGATTAGAGCGACATGAGTTTGAGTAATTAATAAAATAAAATAAAATAAAATAAAATATGAAGCCAGATCAGTCTCAAAAATAATACATTTACAAAATATAATTCATACATTCACAACACAATTCACATTTACAAAATCCATTTCGTAAGTTTAAAACACAGTTCGTAAATACACAACTCCAATTCATAAATTCAAAACACGATTCAAAAATGCACAAATCCAATTCGTAATTTTAAAACATGATTCAAAAATACACTATTCCAAGTTGTAAATTCAAAACACAATTTGTAAATACACAAATCCAATTCGTAAATTCAAAACGAAATTCATAAATACACAAATCCAATTCGTAAATTCAAAACTCGATTAAAAAATACAAAAGTGCAATTCGTAATTTCAAAACACAATTCGTAAATACGCAAATCTAATTAGTAAATTCAAAACGCAATTCATAAATACACAAATCTAATTAGTAAATTCAAAACTCAATTAAAAAAATACACAAATCCAATTCATAAATTCAAAACACAATTCGTAAATACACAAATGCAATTCGTAAATTCAAAACACGATTCAAAAATACACATCCAATTTGTAAATTCAAAACAGGATTCATGAATACACAAATCCAATTCGTTAATTCAAAACACAATTCGTAAATACACAAATGCAATTCGTAAATTCAAAACACGATTCAAAAATACACAAATCCAATTCGTTAATTTTAAAACTCGATTTAAAAATACACTATTACATTTTGTAAATTAAAAACACAATTCGTAAATACACATCCAATTGATTTGGCGAAAATATTTATGATTTTTACCTGAATTTTCAAATTGTGTGTTGTATTTAAGAATTGTGTTTTGAATTTACAAATTGGATTTTGTAAATGTGAATTGTGCTGTGCATGTATGAATTTTATTGTGTATATGTTATTTTTGAGACTGATCTGGCTCCATACTTTAATACCCAGGGTTCCCTTTAAAGGGCACATTAACCTGCATGATGATTCCGTTTTGTATGTTTAATCATCGTCAAGTGCTGTGGGCATGACGCTCGAATTAGCTTTTTCTCTACTGAGCTAATTCATTTATTAAATGGATTGGCTTGAGTTGATTGGTTGGTGGCTGAGCTGTGATGTGATTCGCATGTAGACTGCCCAATGAGCGTTTTGGAGGCGTGGCGGGTGTAGTAATATCCTTCCCTCCTTGGGCAGGCGATGATGACCCCAAACATGCAGGGTATCATAATGGCCATTGGCAAATCCAGGAGTGTTTATGACAAGTGTGGGCCTGAAGCAGCGTTCTTCAAGGTACATGACCTGCTGCATGCCACACCTTTGCATCTCATTTGCTTTTTTGACTGCACCCTCAACTCCTCCCCCTGCACATCTCATTATGCATACTGCTTTATCATGCAAGTGGGGTTCTGATTTTTTTTATTTTATTATTCATTATTTCGTGTAGATTTAGGTTCTGTTGCTGATGCTGATACTTTCAGTACTAATTAAGAAAAGCTGTCAATTCATAGAAAATTAATAAATTGTAGTTTGTTAAATAGTTTGTATGTGTTGTGTTTGAAAAGTCATGTGTATTCTAAGTATAATAAAATGTCATTTAGAAATGCAACTTCAAATATATTTCATAGCTGAAACATTTCTGTATAAGGAGAGAAAATACTGGAAATTTCTGAAATATTTTTAATGTGTTTAGCAGTTTATGCTTCAATTATTATAATTAAATATGTTTCGTACTTTTTTTTTTTTTTTTCTTGTTCTGGTTAAATAGAATAGCATTTCGCTAAATAATTTGCTTTGGCAATGCATTTATAATAATAGTGTAATTTAAATATATTATATAATATAATATAATATAATTAGTGCTGGGCAAAAATTAAGTGTGATTTTATTGCGTTCCAAAAAGTTTGGTTTGACTTAATATATGTGTGTACTGTGTATATTTATTATATAAATACACATGCATGCATGTATTTAAAAAAAATTGTTTATGTATTTAGATATAAAATGTACATATATATAATACAAATTATACTTAAATGTATATATCTATGTAACAAAATAGTTTTGTATAATTTTGTTTTTATGTATGTGTCTGTATCACACTAAATATATAATAATAAATATATATAATACACGTAATACATTATTTTGGATGCGATTAATTTTTGCCAAACACTAAATATAATAATAT
>CAIGQV010018202.1:4762814-4782810 GCA_903798115.1 Danio jaintianensis
ATATATATATATATATATATATATATATATATATATATATATATATATATATATATATAAAATAAAAGCTGCATTACAGTTTGTGCTTTTGTCATTGACCCATAGATGTGTGAATGTACAATAGTTAGAAAGCTAAAGTGTTATGTAATGTGTTAATGTGTATAAAATTAATAAGTAATATCACCTATACACTTATTTTTTCCTGAACAGCAACCCTACAACATTTATAAATTGCTGCTTTACGCCTCCATTTATAAACTTAGCAATTGTGCAAATTGCCTTTTATTATTTTAAATTTTTTAGGTGATGAATTAATTCAGGGACTTAACGTCAATCCATATTCCCTCAATATTCATAATGGTGTTCTCCCAATATGTGTTCAGTAGTTGATTCTTCAATTATTACATTTGTTCCCTCCTGGTCCTGAATATGTGCATTCAGCCTGGGATTAGTCTTCAATATGAATTTCCTGTAGAGCTGCTTTACCGGGACCGTCTTAATCTTTGACGGGATTTATCTGCTTATGTCTCATTATCAAACCACATCCAGACAACCGGAACTGTTGCTTACCTTGTAATTGAGTTTTTGTCCCCTCATCTTTCTTCTTTTTTACTTCAACGAATCATTGCTTTCTGATGCCGTCGGGGGCCCTTTTTTTTTTGATTAAAGGTTAGGCGGTGTATCTGTTAAACAGGACTTGTCCCAACTGTTGACTGTCACACTCGGCTGATAACAGCCTGGCCGTTTTGCATGGCGATATTTCATTGTTGGACTGTCTAGACAGCCGGTGACACCTGACACGGCAGGCCCGGGGGTCGCGGTTGGTCGTGCGAGGCAAAAATCGAAGGCTCAGCTGCCCTCTGCGTCTGCTGGAGGTCCACAGAGACATTAGCAAATACATCGCAGAAAGCAGGGGCCCGTTTAAATCACTGCTCCTTTTAATAATGTAGGGCCATTTGTCAGCGTTTTACTGAATAACATCACGTGGTTCTTCTTTCGTATTTGTATAATGTAGAAAATCAGTTTCTGCTAGAGATGAACTGATTGCAATTTTCTTGGCCGATTATGATTTTCAAATTTATTTTATTTTATTTATTTACTTTTTATTTTTTGTGAAGTGTGACCTGCTGGGCGGCACGGTGGCTCAGTGGTTAGCACTGTTGCCTTACAGCAAGAACCTTTCTAAAAAAAAAAAAAAGATTCAATTTACAAGTCTCTAAGCGTTAAAGGTGCTGTATGTAAGTTTTTGACTCTTCTAAAGCATAAAAATACCATAATATATTTGCAGATATTTAAGAAACATGCTAAGTGAACATTCTTGTTTATCTGAAAAACAATGCTGAAGTCAGTTATTCTGCTTTGAAAATGTTTGTTACGTGCTGGAATGGGTGTCTTTGTTTTGGTTCCTTTAACCCGCCCACTGCCACTTTAGCCAATTATATTTTAGCACCCCGGGTTGCCTTGTAGGAAAACAGCATATTTCATTCATTCAGTCAGGAAAGCTCTTAAAGCATGCGCCCGTGACCGAAATGCGACTTCCGGTGGACAGTAGCAGACTCCGAAATGAGACGCAGATTCAGAGCTCCACATGAGGTTATTAATTAGCAAATAATATAAATATTATGAGCGTAAACATTAGGTGAGCAATGTTTTGCCCTATTTGATGAGATTTGCAGTGATAAGCAATTTGGCTGTTTGAACCAGACGAAACACGAGAGAAATTTAAATACAGCCATTCAGAAGCACAGGATATGCACTCACTCACGAAATTGTAAGGTTTATAATCTGTTTATAATATGTATTTATAATTAATACGTATTAAACCTCTTTAACATTATTAAATGTAGATGCTGAATCACTGATATGTTTTGGTTTTGAGTCACAGTTCCAAAGTTCAATTTCAAACGGTTTATTTTATTTTTAATATCTGAGGTGAACTATCTGCTGCTGTATTCAGTAGTCTGGCAATAAATGTCCTGTAAATGGTGTTCAAACTCGCATTATTAGCATTTAGCACTGAATAAAGCACATGAGGTGTACCTGAGGTGATCATTGTCAGTTTTCTGTTGTTCAGCTGCAAGAAATAGAAGCCGTTTCTAAAATATCAATTCGAGGTGTTGGTTAGAACAAAAACGTATTTTAATATGAAAATATTCCTTCTATCGTGTGCCGTTGCTTTTATATAGAATACAATTTAATTCAGCGTTTAGGCTCGATCGTCAGTCCTCAATCTGGCAACCTGCGCTTGCGTTTGTTTTGATCCAGGAATGCAATACCTAGTTCAACCACTGGGTGTCAAACTTACATACTGCACCTTTAAACAGTTGACTTGAACTATATTTTAGTACGTTCGGTAGATTTCTTGTTCTTGGTCACTTTTAGCTTAGCTTAGCATAATGAATTGAATTGGGCTTTTCAAAAAAGAGTTTTGATAATTTTCCTATTTAAAGCTCAAGCTCAACTTTAATATATTGTTCACTTCAAGCCCCTTCATGCGCTTTAGTAACTGTAAAAGAGTGTGAAGTAAATACATTTATTTTAATAGCTAACGTTAAACATTTCTCAACGGTTTTAGGACAGAAACACAAAGTGAATAAATAAAAGGAGAAATATTCAGTAACGCAAACTTGTGTTGAAGTCTTGAAGTAGTGTAGTGGGGCAGTGGGTAGCGCTGTTGCCTCACAGCAAGAAGGTCGCTGGTTCAAGCCTCAGCTGGGTCAGTAGGCATTTATGTGTGGAGTTTGCATGTTCTCCCCGTGTTGGCGTGGGTTTTCTCCGGGTGCTCCGGTTTCCTTAACAGTCCAAAGACATGAAGGCTAAATTGTCCATAGTGTATGTGTGTGAATGGGAGTGTATGGGTGTTTCCCAGTGGTGGGTTGCTGCTGGAAGGGCATTCGTAAAACATATGCTGGATAAGCTGGCGGTTAATTCCGCTGTGGCGACTCCTGAATAATAAAGGAACTAAGCCGAAAAGAAAATGAATGAATGAATGAAAGCGCGTGGTTAGTGGTTTCACTAAACAGTTTCAGATAAATAAAATTCAGCGGTCAAATAATTTAGTGGTGACTTTTTTTTTTTTTTTTTTTTTTGTCATGTAGAATTAAATCATTAGTAACGCACTTGACCTCAATTTGGCGTGAGACTGTGTTATGGGAGCCCTCAAGATGCTATGGCGAAGTTGACGTCAAACGTTTTGTGTGTTTTGTGGATAATATTCATAACAAATGATGGACTGTCTTGCCCTGACATGCCTATGAAGATTTTGAAGCAGGTAATGAGTGGCATTTGTCGTTTGTTCAAGTCATATGAAACTAATCTTCCACACAGTACGTTAGCTAAACAGGTGCTTTAGTCATAGCATTTAAAAATACATATACATAGGTCATATAAATCGCAAATTAGTATAAGGTCAAGTTGTCATTCAGTGTTTAACATTAAGTCATTTAAGAGATTCTGGCTGGATTGTAGGGAAATGTTGGTTTGTAGGCCTAGTTGTTAAGTCTGTTGTAAAATTCTGCAATAATGTTTTACTTGACTTGAACTGTATTTTAATACGTTCAGACTATTTCTTGTTCTTAGTCACTTTTAGCTTAGCTTAGCTTAGCATAATGAATTGAATCAGGTTTGACCAATAGCATTTTGTTCAAAATTTTCAACAGAGTTTTAATAATTTTCCTATTTAAAGCTCGAGTCTTCTGTATTTTTCCAAAAAAAGTGAAGTGTTCCTTTAAGAATTATAATTGACAGCATATATAAACTAAATTGAATAATCTGGTTCTTGTCCGGTTGATCGGTGTATACTTTCTGCTTAAATGTTTTGTTCAAAAATGATAACTCTGCCATTGTTTAATCATTGTCATGTTGATGCAAACTAGTTGGTGCAAATTATAGTATTTATAAAGTCTGATTAACTTGAAAATGAGACTTTTGCCAATTTTTTTTTTTTGCTGCAATTTATTAAAATTAATAAAAATGGGTGTTTTTACATATTTCAGTTTTTTCAGGTTAACTTTTTCTAGAATACATGGTTATAGTTTTATTCATTCATTCATTCTTTTTCTTTTCGGCTTAGTCCCTTTATTAATCTGGGGTCGCCACAGTGGAATGAACCGCCAACTTATCCATCATATGTTTTAGGCAGCAAATGCCCTTCTAGCCGCAACCGGTAAACTGGGAAAACATCCATACACACTCATTCACACACATACACTACGGACAATTTAGCTTACCCAATTCACCTGTACCGCATGTCCTTGGACTGTGGGGGAAACTGGAGCACCCGGAAGAAAACCCACGCGAACACGGGGAGAACGTGCAAACTCCACACAGAAATGCGAACTGACCCAGCCGAGGTTCGAACCATCTGTTGGATGAGTTTACTGTACATTCCTGACTGCATTATGCCAAGTTCAAAGTTTGGTGGTAGGGGGATTACGGCGTGGGGTTGTTTTTCAAGGGTTGGCCTTGTCCCATTAGTTGCAGTGAAACAAATTCTTAATTCTTCATAATACCAAAACATTTTGAACAATTTCATTCTCCAAACTTAGTGGAACAGTTTAAGGATGGACCCTTTCTGCACCAACATGAGTAAGGTTCATAAAGACATGAATGAAGGTGTGGAGGAACTTGACTGACCTGCACAGGGTCCTGAACTCAACCCAATAAAGGACCATTGGTATGAATTAGAGCAGAGACTGCAAGCCAGGCCTTCTCATCCATTATCAGTGCTTGACCTCACAAATGTGCTTCTAGAAGAATGGTCAAAAATGACAGTAAACGCACTCCTACATCATTGTGGAAAGCCTTCCCAGAAGAGATTAAGCTGTTATAGCTGCCAAGGCTGAGCAACTCCATATTAAACCCTACAGATTAAGTCATGCCATGAAATTACTATGTGCTCTGCTTGTTTTTGTTTATTTGGTAGAGCTTGATGTAAAAAATGCTGGGTTCCACACAATTCTTTCATGTCGTCCCAACACAAATCGAACTTAATTGTTTTTGCAAATTGAAGTGGATTAAACATAAAACAATTAAGTTGTCTAAAAAAACTCAAATTGTGTTGATTCAGCTCATTTTAAATAAGTAGTTTAAACAAGCAGCCAAAATCA
Organism: Danio jaintianensis; assembly: GCA_903798115.1. Lineage (NCBI taxonomy): Eukaryota > Metazoa > Chordata > Actinopteri > Cypriniformes > Danionidae > Danio > Danio jaintianensis. The sequence goes on from CAIGQV010018202.1 coordinate 4,767,923, forward strand.
TTTTTTGAGCATGTTGTAAATGATGTATCTGGGCACTTCATTATTTTGTAAAAAAATTATTTGCCCTCATAAACTTTAAACAAATACCATGACCTTTACTGCCTCCTCGAAATGACTTTACTTCAATTCTGGTCACATGTTATAACTTTTAGGGAGGGCCTATCAGGGCATGTCTAGTTTCTACTCTTCCTTTATCCTTTCTTCTTTCTTTTTTTATTTTGTTAGCAACACCCATCTTCCAATGATCCAATCAGTTCCCAATGAACGAAATCATGCACCATCCTACATTTTTTTATATATATAGATATGTATGTATGTATGTATATATATATATATGTATGTATATGTGTATATGTATATATATGTATATGTGTATATATATGTATATGTGTGTATATATGGGGCTGCACGGTGGCGCAGTGGGTAGCACGTTCGCCTCACAGCCTCAGCTGGGTCAGTTGGCGTTTCTGTGTAGAGTTTGCATGTTCTTCCCGTGTTCGCGTGGGTTTCCTCCGGGTGCTCCGGTTTCCCCCACAAGTCCAAAGACATGTGGTATAGGTGAATTGGGTGAAATTGTCCGTAGTGTGTGTGTGTGAATGAGTGTGTATGGATGTTTCCCAGTGATGGGTTGCAGCTGAAAGGGCATCCGCTGCGTAAAACATATGCTGGATAAGTTGGCGGTTCATTCCGCTGTGGCGACCCCAGATTAATAAAGGGACTAAGCCGAATAGAAAGTGAATGAATTAATGAATGTGTGTATATATGTATATATACATATATATATACATATATACACACAAGTATGTATAATTTTGTTAAATATATATCACTCTTCATCTTTAAGTTTAATTCCAGTGTGCTTTTTTATTTTTGCAGAAAGTCTATGGGCTGTCTACACAGCTCTACATCATCTTAATTTTCTCTGTTGCTCTGTTGTCTGGTGTTTTGTCATTAAAAATTCTGTTTAGGTACAATTCTTAAAATTTGCTAGATGATTTCGCTCGAGTCAGCAGTAAAAATAAGAACTGAACTAATCTGGCTGCTCTATTGTCTTTTTTTTGCTTTTTTGTGATTCCCACACGATTGGCCGTTTGATGCAACACGCTGCGTTTGATTTGTAAATATGTTCTTTTCACTGATACAGACTGTCCGGAATGATCTTATCCAAAGAAATTCGGAAGCAGGAGTGGATACAGAGTGTAACCGGCTGCTTAAATATCCACACTCCCTTGAGGCGGCCAGAGGCTGTTCTCTGAGAACCCGGCAAGAGAGGACATTCTGTTCAAAGCCATTCAATGGAGATATATTTTTTTTTCCTCCAAGAGTTTTTCTTTTTGTCCCTTCCTGAACTGAATATCAATCAACGGTTGTCTCTTTAGTGTGCTAAAGCTTGAGAACAGAATCACGCCATCTCCAGAAGAAAAAAAAATCCTAATAAAAGCACGAAAGAGCGAAGAAAAATGAGGTGAAGTCGCCAGCCCATTCGTTTCTTTCCTTCATGTTTAATGATGCTCTCTCTGTACGTCTGGGTGTCAGAGACTGAGATTTTAGCCCAGACACTGCAGCCCAGCGGGGTCCGCTGTTATAGTGAGACTGGTCGGGACGGGGGCATCAGGTTGAGAGAGTTAGGGGGGCTCGGGGTGGTTTCGGGACCCTCTCAAGGTGCCTCTTCCATGGAAACGCAGCTGGCTGAACAAGATTCCCATCATTCGACAAATAAGAGACAAGCTGGGGTCTGTCTCTGCACCGGCCGCACTGTTACCAGGAGCCCACAGCCAATGGGCTCAACCTCGAGAAATCTCTCCCTTCTACGACCAATCACAGGTGAGTAGCAATGTGACATCACGCGATAATGAATGAGCTTTTCTAAGGCCCTCCAAATAAGTGATTCGGCCTCAGGAGCCGGAGCAGCATCACTGAAGGAGGGCCATCTTTGTCCTAGTTTGCACGGTTGGGGCCTTTTGATCAGTCTCCATGTTTCCCAGCTCTCCATTTGGTTTTATTGTGCATTAGCTCTGACCCTGACCATCACTTTCAATCACCATAATTCTCTGATTACAGGAAATATGCCATGAGCTGGATGAATAGCTCTTAGGTCATTTCAACCCTGGACGGGATCCAGAGTTTCACTTACCTCTGACGTGCCCGTCAATCTCTCCCTCTTGCTCTCTGTGTCCCTCGCTTTTTCAGACGTCAATTGATTCCTCACCAAGTAACTTAGAGACGCTCTTTTAGATATATTTGTGCATTTTGAGAGTATTGATTCCCGTGCCTGTTTGGCAGTTTAACAGAAGTGGGAGTTTTTCCCTTGAGCCAGTTTTAGTTTCAAATCTTTCATGTCATCTTTCATATACCTCGAATAAACATTGTGTAAACTAATTGTTCATTTCTGCAGTTTGATGTACATTTATTTATGCGTCTAGATCTATTCATTAGCAACTGAAAAACACACTGGTTGACTATTACTGAACATTCTAGTTTGTAAATATGTCTTGGCTTAAATCTTATGTTGTCTGCTCAAAAAGATCGTCTTGAGCTCTAATAACATTTTGCTTTGATTACATTATTTTCAGTGTATAAGTAATGTAGTTATTTGACAAAGGCATTCATTCTTTTTAGCACAATTTCCAAATAATATCAATGTTTCTTCATACAAAAGGTTCAGATTATTTTACACTGATAGCTACTGTATGAAGACTAATCTGCTTGGATAAATTCAAGGAATATATAATTCTTTTGTTTTCATTTGAATAATTTCTTGGTCCCTAAGAGATAAATGTAATTTTGTATTTACCTAGTCAAATGTTGGAGGGCCTGTCAGTTTAACTCGTGGACCATGAATTAACTCTTATTAATAGCCATGATTATTACTACATAACAGTTCTTGGTTTTAATATGTAAAATAATTTAATAATTGTGGTTTATTTTTAATAGTAGTAATATGTTTGTATTGCAGTGTAATTTTATCCCAATTAAAAATGTCTAAATGCTTAATTTTCAAGGTTTTCTTATTTCATTGTTAACTTTTTTTTTATGATTTTGATTTTAATATAAAACTTTTTAAAAATACCATTAGATTTAAGTAAAGATGCTTTTGTATTTAATAATTATGGTTTATTTTTAATTGTAGTAATATGTTTGTTTGCATTGGAATGTCATTTTACCCAAGTTAAAAATGAGTAAATGCTTAATTTTCAAGCCTCTCTTATTTCATTGTTAACTTTTTTAATGGCTTGGTTTAAACGTCGTGCTTCCGTATGAATCAATGTTAAGTGGTCTCTTAGCTGACCATGTATAGGTGTTGCTTCCATGTGTTTAAAATGAGTTCAATTGCCAAATGTAATTTTTTTTATTATATACTAAATGTTCTGACGTTAGCTTTTTTTTGCTACAGACAGTTGAAGCGGTAACGTGAGTGAAAGACCCACAGCCTCGTTAAACATGATTTGAATTCTCCACATTCTCCGCTTGCCTCTCCTCGAGTGACCCGGCCAACACGGCAGCTGATATCTGCAGTTTAACAGCTTCTGGAGAAGGTGATGAAAAACACTGAACACATTTCCTCCACTGGTAAAGATTTAATGCCTTTCAGAAGTGGTAAGGTGCAGTGTAGTCACATGACCTCATCAAATTGCAGTAGAGCATTCCTGTGGGTAGACTAATGGCTTTGATGAAACTGTTGAGATGCAAGTCAGTTTGGATTAAAGCGGCAGCCAAATTTATAAATGTAAATATAAAAGTTGCATGTTTCAATTCAATTTCAATTCAGGTACACTACCTGACAAAAGTCTTGTCGCCTATCCAAGTTTTAGGAACAACAAATAATAACTTGACTTCTAGTTGATCGTTTGGTATCAGAAGCGGCTTATATGAAAGGCAAAGGCTTCTAGATTACACTTATTTTACCAAAATAGAATATGATCATGGCTTGATTTTTAATTAGGACAGTAAGGTCTGACTTTGCTTAGACAAAAGTCTTGTCACTTAACAGAAATAATGTACAGTATAGAATGTAAAGTCATGGTGCAGTGGAAAAAGAATTAATATTGTGTATGACTCCATGAGCATCCATACATCTCTGCAATGACTCAAATAACTTATTAATAAAGTCATCTGGAATGGCAAAGAAAGCGTTCTTGCAGGACTCCCAGAGTTCATCAAGATTCCTTTGATTCATCTTCAATGCCTCCTTCTTCATCTTACCCAAGACATGCTCAATAATGTTCATGGTGACTGGGCTGGCCAAATCCTGGAGCACCTTGACCTTTTTTGTGGAGATGATGAGGCTGAAGTATGAGAAGGAGCGCTATCGTTCTGAAGAATTTGCCCTCTCCTGTGGTTTGTAATGTAATGGGCAGCACAAATGTCTTGATACCTCAAGCTGTTGATGTTGCCATCCTCTGCAGATCTCTCGCACGCCCCCATACTAAATGTAACCCCAAACCATGATTTTTCCTTCACCAAACTTGACTGATTTCTGTGGGAATCTTGGGTCCATGCAGGTTCCAATAGGTCTTCTGCAGTATTTGTGATGATTGGGATGCAGTTCAACAGATGATTCATTGGAAAAATCTACCTTCTGCCACTTTTCCAAATGATCAACTAGAAGTCAAGTTCTTATTTGTTGCTCTTACAACTGGGATCGACAACAAGACTTTTGTCAGGTAGTGTAGATAACAAAAAACATCCTTAGGACAAGAAAAATAATAATAATATAAATAAAATAATAATAATAAATAAATAAAAAAGGGGGACAATAAGATGGAGAAAGTGGAGAAAGAAAAGATTGACCTTGATCATAACAGTATGGCTCGTTATTGAAGAATAAAAGGCATGACAGGAGACCATCTCTTTAGGAAAATAGTTTTTTGAAGTCGCAATGCATACGTTGTTTGTTTCAATTCATACAGTTCCCACACTTTTTGAATCCATTTTTTTCCAATTGGAAGTAAATTATATCACCTTTTGGCAGTCTATTAATTAAATAATGTGTTGGGAAAGAGTTTAAAGTTGCAGCTAATGTTACATGGCTATCAAGTGTGTTACATTAAGAGATGCAATATTCATAAATGTAGTGCAAAATGTTGTGAATATTATGTGTATAAAGGATTAGTTGGACAAAAGTATTTTTACTATTGCGGTTTTTCTAAAGTCTCTTAACACTTTACAAGCCATAAACTGAACCAGCCAGCTCTGCGGAGAATCATAATATTACAAACGTTGATTTGAAGTATTTGAAAACTGAATGAACTACTTTAATGGAAAAAAAGAACTACTGTCCCATAAAGCATTGTGAATGGCACAACTGATTGAAAATGTAAGTAATTAAAAAACTATATATTTTAATTATTTGTTTTATTTATTAGTTTTATTTATGTATACAGGGACAATGTACAACATGACATGTTGTGCCAGAGTTAGCTATCCACTTGTTAAGTCGTGACGTATGGAATACTGTTTTCAGGTCCAAGCCGCTACTCATTTGAATTGAGAAAATATTTGTTTATGGCCACTTTTTAGTCATATCACACATTAAAGTGAATTTTATATAAAATCAGGGTGTACACAAAAGTTTCTGGACTTGCTGCATCATAGACATCAATATTTGAACAATTTATAAAAAATTTATCACTTTCTGGCCAACTGATATTAGACATGGATGTATATAAATTGTGATTGTGATTTTCGAAAGTATTACATCGCTTTGTAACCATTTATTATTACCGTTTGTTGAGTTTCCCCATACAGTTTAATAGAGCGCTTGGACCCGGAAGCCGCTTTACGTGACATCACATTTAACAAGCACATAAAGCTAATTTACTTAATTTATCTGTCACTGGGCAGGATGTTGTAACAAAATGAACAATATTAAATTAGGAAATAGTACAATACACACTTACAGTACATACATACATACAATCCGTTTAAAGGTATAGTTCAGCCAAAAATGAAAATTATGTCATTTACTCACTCTTTGCTTGTTCAAAACCCATTTTTTTTAATCTGATAAACACAAAGATATTTTGAAGAATGCTGGTAGCTGGCACCAAATCACTTTCATTCATTTTTTCCCTTCTATGTTGGTCGATTGGTGCCAGTAATCAGCATTCTTCAAAATATATTTTATTTTTGGGTGAACTAACCCTCTGACATCATTAGATGTATTTACAAAAATGCTGTGCTTCAAATACAAATATTGAAGTGTTCTTAGAGCATAGGAACACCGGCTTAATTATGTCATTTGCATTGCTTTGTGGGAGTGGGCGGAGCTTACGACATCTTGGTGTACTTTGCTCACTTCAACACTCGGATTTGTGGAATTTTCTGTACAGCATTATGGGTAATGTAGTCTTTCTGCATGGTTGTTTAAAAATAAGTTCGATGAATGCATTCAGATTGATGTAACAAAAGAAAATACAATTGGATTACAGCCTCAGAGCTCACAACAAAGCCGTCTTATCAGTTATTCTGAAAAATGCATTTCTCTGTGGAGATAAATGATTGAGTTTTTGTCTCCAGAACTGTTTTCCAATTCTGTTTCCAGCTGCGCTTTATTCTGATGGTGTTTAGAGGAGCGGGGTTTAAAAATAAGAGAGCCTGATGATGTCAGCTGAAAGGAATTGTTATTTCAGAATGAAAAAAGTGGATTTGGTATAAGGCTGCACAATATATCATTTCAGCATCGATATCGCAATATTCACTTCCGAAATAGTCACATCACGCAGGATCTGCATTGCCGAACTGGTATTATAATTGGCCAGGAGCAACATTTAAGAACACTCATGATTTGTCATTGCAACGTTTAACCATAAAGTTACTAAAACGTTTATCATTTATGTGTGTTTTTAGGGCCAGTGACTGAGCGTTTTTTTTTTTTTAAGTCAGTTTAAAGCATTTATGCATGTGTGTGTGTGTGTGTGTGTGTGTACATATATACGATGAATACGACTATACAGTGTCATTTTACATTTGATTATTACATTTGTTTCTCTGAATATTGCTAGACATCCAGAAAATCATAAAGCACTGCACATTTTATTTGTACAGTATCGTTTATTTACTGTATCAATGCTTTATCAATGCTTGTGATTGGTTTATATTTTATGCAGATGTTCTCCCCTACAAAATCATCCCTCCCAATGTATCTAAAATTATGAATTCTTTCCAAATAGACTTATTTATTTCATCTGGAAAAATTATACTCCATATCACAAATATATATCGTATATAGACACATAGACGTACGTAGAAACATAAACTATCGTATTTTTTCCAATATCGTGCAGCCCTAATTTGGTAACGCTTTAGAATAGAGACCAATTTTTACTATTAACTAGTTGCTTATTACCATGCATATCATTAACATACCGGCCACTTTATTAGGTACACCTGTCCAACTGCTCGTTAACGTAAATTTCTAATCAGCCAATCACATGGCAGCAACTCAGTGCATTTAGGCATGTAGAAATGGTCAAGACGATCTGCTGCAGTTCAATCCGAGCATCAGAATGGGGAAGAAAGGTGATTTAAGTGACTTTGAATGTGGCATGGTTGTTGGTGCCAGACGGGCTGGTCTGAGTATTTCAGAAACTGCTGATCTACTGGGATTTTCATGCACAACCATCTCTAGGGTTTACAGAGAATGGTCCGAAAAAGAGAAAATATCCAGTGAGCGGCAGTTCTGTAGGCACAAATGCCTTGTTGATGCCAGAGGTCAGAGGAGAATGGCCAGACTGATTCCAGCTGATAGAAAGGCAACAGATAACTCAAATAACCACTCGTTACAACCGAGGTATGCAGAACAGCATCTCTGAATGCACAACACGTCCAACCTTGAGGCAGATGGGCTACAGCAGCAGAAGACCACACCGGGTGCCACACCTGTCAGCTAAGAACAGGAAACTGAGGCTACAATTCACACAGGCTCACCAAAATTGGACAATAGAGAATTGGAAAAACGTTGTCTGGTCTGATGAGTTTCGATTTCTGCTGTGACATTCGGATGGTAGGGTCAGAATTTGGCGTCAACAACATGAAAGCATGGATCCATCCTGTCTTGTATCAACGGTTCAGGCTGGTGGTGGTGGTGTAATGGTGTGGGGGATATTTTCTTGGAAAACTTTGGGCCCATTAGTACCAATTGAGCATTGTGTCAATGCCACAGCCTACCTGAGTATTGTTGCTGACCATGTCCATCCCTTTATGACCACAGTGTACCCATCTTCTGATGGCTACTTCCAGCAGGATAACATGCAAATCATCTCAGACTGGTTTCTTGAACATGACAATGAGTTCACTGTACTCAAATGGCCTCCACAATCACCAGAGCTCAATCCAATAGAGCACCTTTGGGATGTGGTGGAACAGGAGATTCGCATCATGAATGTGCAGCCAACAAATCTGCAGCAACTGCGTGATGCTATCATGTCAATATGGGCCAAAACTTCTGAGGAATTTTCCAGTACCTTGTTGAATCTATGCCGTGAAGGATTAAGGCAGTTCTGAAGCCAAAAGGGGGTCCAACCCGGTACTAGTAAGGTGTACCTAATAAACTGGCCGGTGAGTGTATTGGCTGTTTATTAGTGCTTTAAAGTACATATTCTGCATGATCTTATTCTACTTTCCTAATCCTACCCAAACCCAACTCCTAACCTTACTAACTTTTCATAAGAAGCAAATTAGGAGTTTATTGAAGCAAAAATCATAGATAATGGTTTGTTAAAAGCGAGAATTAAACCGTAAATTAAAGTGTCACCATAGATTTTTGATAAAGTATCATTATGACAATTTAAGACAAAAGAAAAATGAATTCACAAAAAGAATATACTACCAAAAAAAATTAATATTCACATTTTTAATAAGTTATCAAAGAAGAGTGAGGAACACAGAAAGACACAGAATCCTCAGAAGGGTTCAATGGGTTTAAAATCTTCACAACTCTCTCTCTCTCTTCTCTTGTTTCACCACTGCCATACTTTCTCTAGACACACGTCTGTTTAGCGGTTATGCCTGCTTAAACACACACACGCACACACACACACACACACACACATATGTGCACTTGCCGTGTCTGACCCCCGGGTCACGCTGAAGTGACTTTGTGCCCTGTTTGTAACTGGGCCTCTCTGAAAGCGGGCCTCGCATTCCTGCTGCCTCAGACGGGGGACGTCCTGCTTATTACCAGCCAGTAGGAAGTTTCTGCCGTTAGGGATTATGTGCTGTTTCCTCGCCCAGAAGCTTTTTCGGCTTGTCCCCTCCCACTCTGAAAAAAAAAGGAGCACAAACTAGAAAACGGTGCGAACTAAATACCTGTCTCTCTGACCGGCAGCCTTTGAGCCTGGCTCGTCTGCGCTTGTGCGATTGCTGGGAGGAGGCAGCCGCGCTCCGTCCGCTTTTGTGTGGTTGTACAGAAGTGCTGCGGTTGGGAGGAGGAGGAGGAGGTGGAGGGAACAGCTGCTCCCTACACAGAAGCCGGTTTCCCAGCCTCACAGGCAGCGCGAGGCAGGCTGTTTTTCCCCGGGGCCCTCGGGTTGCTTCGCCAGCCTCCGCAGCTCCGGAGATTTTTATAGCTTGGCCGAACACGAAACGGACCAGAACAAGTCGGATTCTTTCCTTCACAAGGCCCAACACTCGTGCTTCTATGTGAGTACTTTGCTGTTTTGTTTTGTTTTGCTAAAGTTGCATGGACACAAAGGATCGTACAGTAAATCACTGTTTGCATTTTGTTTGTGTGGTTCTGTTTGGCTTTCTCTAAATGGTCAAGAACTCGGTTTGTTGTAAGAAGGAAAACTCGGGCAGTTTATCACTCACAGGTTTGCATGAAAAGAGAGCTTTGTGCTTTTGAATCGCAGCTGAGCTCCAGGGTCACGGCCAGAGGCATCGCTGATGTATGTGTTTGTGTGTGTGTGTGTGTGTGTGTGTACATATAGTCTGTATATGAGCTTTTGTAAATCCTCTACTGTTGCTTTGGGAAGTTATGGGACATGACTGTGTGCTTTGAACTTGGCTGAGAGTGAGAAACTTTTGTGTAAACTGTTAGAAGGACTGTACGGAGAGCCGCTTGCACTGTTACGTGCTCTTGGCTTACGGGGGATTGAATCAGTGTTGCTTATACACTGTGTTTTAGCAAGTTATTGATTTATTTCTTGCCAGAGAGTAGCTTTAACCTTAAAGGAAATTAAAAACATTGTATGTGAAATATATATATATATATATATATATTCATATAAACATATGCATTTTAAAAATGGCTTTACAATAATTTATTTGTCATTTATTATCATTCAATAATTTTTGTGTGTACAATGAAGTTTGCTGTTTGTTCAAACATTAAAATGAGCTGAAACAACACAATCACAGGATTTAAATTTTTTTTTTACTTTTTTGTTAATTAACATATAAAGAACATAATTTTTTTAAGTTCAATCCACTTACATTTGTAAAAAACTAATAAGTTAATTTAATTCCTTCATGTTGTCCCAACACAAATCGATTGTGTGGAAGCCAGCATTTTTTACAGTGTATGTGTATATATATTTAGAGTATATACATATACAGTCAAGGCCGAAATGTATTCATACCCCTGGCAAATTTTGACTTTGTTACTTTTATTCAACCAGCAATATACTTTTTTTGTTTAACTTTATAAGCAGTGATTTTATTAACAAAGACTAAATTTCGTGGAATCTAAATTTCTGATGAAAATGAATACTTTGAGAGTTAGAGTTGCTCAAATCTAATAATTAGTTTTAACATATACTGTACATTTTTATTGTGATTAATTTCTGCTCTCCAGTCTATTTGCCTTGCTGGTAGAGTCATTTCTGTCTCTTTTTTTATTTATTTTGTAGTTCTTGTCGGTGTGAAACATGGAGGGTTGGCCTTTATTCACGTTATTCAGTTTATATTTTTTAAAAGAAAGACAACATGTCTGTCTGATGCTCTGCCACTTCACCTGTTCCTCCACGGTCCGAATCTTGTAAATTGTCTTTTGTGTTGAGGAAAAGCCTCGCTTCACCTTTTTTGGCTTGCCCCCTCAGATGACCTTGTGTAACAGGAATGAGATGTTTGGACAGGCATTATCGCACGGCTTTCTCTTCTAGAGTGCTGTTTCAAAGCACGGCCACAGGCATGAAAAAGAGGGAATGCACCGAATGAAAAAAGACAAGGATGAAAAGGCAAAGGAGTTGAGTAGTTTCAGCTCTGGTCGTACTGCTGGGTATGATTTCCAGGCCATTTTGTGTGTGTGTGTGTGTGTGTGTGTGTGTGTGTGTGTGTGTGTGTGTGTGTGTGTGTGTGTGTGTGTGTGTGTGTGTGTGTGTGTGCGTGTGTGTGTGTGTGTGTGTGTGTGTGTGTAAGGTGAAAATCTGCAGTTTAGTTGTCAACAGAGCACAGAGAGAGAGAGAGAGCGAGCGAGGGGCCACGGCTGAATCTAGTTCTCTATTTTAGGTATGTAGGTCACTATCCTCTGAAGTAGCAGATCCACACACCTTTTTAATGAGGGCCTCTGAAGTCTTTGTGGCAGATGGGCTATTTTTGGCTCTTTGCTGTGCTATATTAAAGTTTCTTGAGGGCACATTAAGTCGATGGCCGGGCTGTTTAAAAAACACAACTGATCTCCTCCTTCTCCCATCATCTCCAGTCCTCGGTTTAGACTATCAGTTCAGTCCATCTAGTTTCAGGATCAGGCTGAGGGAAAGCCTATTTGTGTTGTCACCTGAGATGAAGCAATCCATGGTGCTAGAAACCAAGAGAAGTACAAGCATGTGTAAATATGAAGAGTTTAGATGCAAAAACCTCTAAAAGCCATTTAATATTTTCTTCTAAAATTAGCATTTTGCTCCGACTCCTGTATGTAGGCTCAGTAATTTTACTTTTATAGTGAAGAATAAATTATTTTCATTGCCTTTCAAGTGAAATAACTGAACGTAAACATAGGAGGCTGAACAAAAACATTAAAGTATACATTTTTAAAATGTGAAAATGGCTTTACAGTTATGTATTTGCCATTTGATAGCATTTTTAAAGTGCACATATGACATTTGAATTCTGTTTTGTAGATGCTATATATATATATTTGTATGTTTTTAATTTAATATTCATATTAAGGATTCATATATTTATATATAGATTCATAAATACACTGCTCAAAGAAATAAAGGGAACACTTAAACAACACAATGTAACTCCAAGTGTTCCCTTTATTTTTTTAACAGTAGATATAAATGAAGAACCTGTAAATATGTATATACTATATATATATTTGTACTTATATTTTTCCATTGGTGTTTTTCTTTCAAGTCGTTTTCTCTAATTATTTCCTTCTTCATTTTTAATCATGTAATTTTCTTAATTTTCACGATTTCTACTGTAATTTTTTTACTGTTACGATTTTTACTGTTTCTAATTTACACTATATATGTAGAGAGAGAGAGAGAGTCAAGTTGATAAAGTCTTAAACTTAATATAATTTGATTATTGTAGTATTAATTAATGTAATTGTTAATGACATTTTTAAAGGAATATGGTGCTTGTGCAAAAACTGCTTATTGCCAGCTTCATGTATATTTTAGTTAATATTTTTGTTACTTTAACTTAAAAAATGAAGTTATTAACATATTAAAATAAGATATGCAAATTGTACCTTGCTGCCTTCAATTTTTAAGATAAAACAAATTACATTTACAAGTCACTTCAACTTACATCAACCAAACGGACTTAAGGCAGCAACATATTTTTACATTGTAGAAATTTTATTCTGTAGAAATAAATTACCAGTGAGTCATGCCAGCATATCTTTTTATGTTACTTTAACTCAGTAAAAGAGGTTAACCATATTTCAACTTCATATTTCAAGTTATGCGAGATTCAGCTTTGTGCTTTCGTTTAATGCAGGCCAAGTAAATTGTAAAGTTAAATGTAAAGAGCAATTCCATGCAAATGTCAACCTTGCCATGAAATTAGCGAAACCCTTTTTATGGTTTTTGTGTAGGCTTGTATTTTACAGTACTGTAAAAATACTCAAATGTCACAGTCAAGGTTTTGAAACCATTATATTTGATTTACCAAAGTCACACAAGTGGCAATTTCACATCTGTCGCATCCATAACCAAGCTTTTTCATTATAAATGCAAAAATGTCAAATAAAATCTATTATTTCAGTTCTATAGTGAGCCAACTTTTATCCTTTTGATTAGCATCGTTTCTTTTGGGTGCAGTTTAATTCACAGAATGTCTATGTTGTATACTGTAAACTCGCAGACATTTTTGGTCACATCCATAACGCATGTTTATTTTCCTCATTTCAAATATAAATAAATGTTTACAGATTGATATTTTTCTGATCCCGTAACTCTGTGGTTGGTTGTTCTGGATACTGTAAAACACATTTGACTGGACTGTCCTGCCCTTAATGATTCCAGAAGGCTTTTATAATGAAATTAACTCTCTTAAGGACATTTTTAGCAAAGAGACACATTTCAGAATTTGTATCATTTATTAGCACTGAAAATCTTATTTAATTTATGTGTTCATTTGTTTGTTGTTTTTAATCGTATATTTATTATTGAAATGTTCTTGCCATGAAAATAGCCTTGGTTGCTGACATGGCATTAAATTGAATAAAGAAATAGTAAAAAATAAGGTTTTTACTGCAAATGTCACATCCATAATGCTGGAATTTCTCTGAAGTTATTTTGATAAAGAAATTGAAGCTATTTGCAAACTGTAATTGGATTATAGCTATTTGAAATTGGGATATATTGGTCATATAATGAAATTGTCTATTTTGTTTTGTCAAGTTTTTGTTAACACTTTGATCATGACCGCTCTGGGCTTCTGTACCTTTGAAAACACTCTTTACCTATACCACTGTGAACTTGAACTTCTTGTACTTCTTATTATAAAGGATGTGGTTTTCATCTCACGAATTTACCAATATTGTTATGATTTTAACTGCATTCTTAAATTTGCCTTTTGCAGCATAGTTTATTTTAAGGAGGTTTGTGTTATTTTTGCGCCTGTTTTTATTGTGGAGCATCAGAAAAGACGTGGCTTCCAGAAAACATCGCTTCGGTTTCTAATGAGCAGCGCTGCTCGTAACGTACTGATTTTGACAGGAAGGAAAGGAACATTGTTATTTTGTGTGTACGTTTTGGTGGCCCCTGCTGCTGTGGTTCTAACGGGCTAAAAAGGTGGATGCGTACTTCCTCTCGGCTGACAGGCAGAACGCCGAGTGCCCGAATGTGTTTAACTGCCTCTCGGGCTGTAAATTTGTCACACTGTCATTTGCCGGGAGGAGAGTGAAAACCGCAGTTTTGCCAAAGAGCTTTATGAGCTGTGAGTTTCCAGGTGCTGTGTGTGGTCAGATCAGGACCAAGGCCTGAAACGTTGTGTTCGGTTTATGCTGAAGCTAGTGTGATGTACTGATCACAACCAGATGGGTCTGGATTGTCGTTGAAAAACTTTGAGGATTGAGAATTATTTTACAGAATGATTTTACTTTCTGTTTGCATATTATTTACAGCTGATTAGCCCTCCTGTGAAAATGGAATTGTTTTAGAAATACTTCCAGAGTGATTTTTAATGGAGAAGTTTTTTTTAAACACATTTTTAAACATAATGACATAACCTTTAATATTTTGGTTTTTGCCATGATGACAGTACATAACATTTTACTAGTATTTTTTGCTAGACATTAGTATTCAGCTGAAAGTGCAATTTAAAGGCTTAACAAGGTTAATTTGGTTAACTAGTCAAGTTAAGTGATTGGATAATAGTGTTTATTTCTGTAGCCAATATTAAAATAGTTTTTAAAACAACAACAACAACAACAAAAATTTATTCCATCCAAACTAAAATAAGAATAAAAAAAACATTCTTCAGAATAA
>CAIGQV010018202.1:4782910-4798735 GCA_903798115.1 Danio jaintianensis
ATATATATATATATTAGGAAATTTCTTTGCTTGGGACAGCACTTGGGAAAGGTTAAAGGTTTTTTAGTAGATTTGTTTTTTTATGTATATTTAATTTTTACTTTAATAATAATTTATTAATTATTTCTTATTCAAAATAATAATTTTATCATATTTGAAAGATTTCCTTTTTTTTATGTATAAATGTAATATTTAAATAACTGAATATTTAATATATTTAATAAAATGTAATAGAATATACCGATTAGTTATCAGTTAAACAAATAATTGATGATTAAATTAATATTATAACAATGCATTTTTGTTTTACTTTTCTTGGTAAAACTTGGTTAAATAAAAAATATTTATTCTTTACAATAATTAGAATATAGCAGTAAAATTTCCCTAATAATACTAAAATGCATTTTCCCATTTATAAAAGTCTTACCCTTTATAAATCTTTACATTTTAATTTAACATTTCAAGCGTCGCCAACATTTTGTCTAAAACATAAATCTTTTCCACATTCCCTGAGGCTTTAGTTCATTAGTTTGGCCAGATTCTGACACTCCACAAATTATTAGTTTGACTACAGTTGTCAGTGTAAAGGTTTCCAATCCCTGTTTTAATGTGATTTATAGAGGGAAACGCACACACACACACACACACACACACACACACACACAAACTGGTTTTGATATCAAGAAATGCCACTAAGAAGCTTTCTCTCTCACACACATACACATGCGCACACGCGCACACACACACACACACACACGCAATCTCTCTCTCACACGCACACACACACACGCACACACACAATTCATGTCCTGGAGAGCCATAAAAGAGATGATGTCATGTCTGAACTGGAGACTGTGTTTGCACTGATCCGTTTCTCATTCAGAACCATTGAATGGTCCCAATTGCTCTGAAAGAGGACCAAAAAAAAGCCCCCAAATCCCCAGCAGACGGCCTGAAAGTTCCCTATTCTAGTCAAATTGAATTTAACTCAATCTTCTGAAAAATGCAGACCAGTTTTTTGTTTTTTGAGGGTGTAAAAAGAATGAAAAAAAAAAAAAACTAATGGTTCCCACTATACTTCTACTGTGATTGATTACTTTAGGAATTGCAAACAATTTTTAATTCTGAAATGTTATATTTAACATTTTAACATTGGAGTCAGATTCACAACTCAAAACTGTTTCTTTTCTGTTTGTTTTTTTTTAGACATATTAGAGTCAAAGGTTTTTAAAAAATCTCTTTGATCACTCCATGATTTAGAAAATACTGCGAACAGCCTGAGGTTTTTTTCCACAATTTTTTGTAGAATAATATTGGTTATATAATCAAGGATATAATTTATGAATATATCTCTTTGTGGAAACCTTGAGAATATATTAATTAAATTGTGAGACTAGACGTATGTATGTAAGTGCTGCTAAAGTGGAGACTGGTGACAAATTTTTTAAATGACCTATATATATATTTATTGAAATGTAGAAATATATTAATAAAGTGTGACAAAATAAACACTTAATTATGTATTTTAGATGTTTTCATTACATTAGTATGAAAAAAACTTAATGAAAAGCCCAAAATCTTAAAACTGACAGGTGCTTGAAAAACTGCCGTGTCTTCCTTTAAGGGCTTATACCTGTCCCAGGAGGATTTATGATGGTTTTTAAAACCTACTTTCACTTTTTATTTTATTTTTTTAATTAATTTATTTTTTGTTTGTTTTGTTTTATTTTATTTATTTATTTTATTTTTAATTTAATTTTATTTTCATTAAATTATTCATTCATTCATTCATTCATTCATTCATTCAATTAAATTTATTAATTTGTTATTTTTTTATTTAATTTTTGTTTTTAATTAATTTATTATTTTTATTATTATTATTATTATTATTATTTTTTTTTTTATATATATAAAAAAATGTTTTCCTTTTTTTTTTCTTTTAATTTTAATTTATTAATTAAATTAATTTTTTTTTTTTTTTTTTTTTTTTTTTTGGCCGAATTTGACTAAAACAATCCAGAATAACTTTTTCTCTGGTTTAACTTTTCACCATATTGAAAGGCAAAATTTTATTGTATTTATATAAAATATATTTTTAATATTTCAACTAGAGACTTTATCTAGAGACTACATGTTTGAAACCACTATCATCTACAATAATATGATAAATCTATTGCGTAAAAAGCAATGAAAAGCTATTGCGCCTACAGTATGTTAAGTTCACATTTTTATCTGTATCCACAAATTGTAGCAAGAATCTTATTTGTGCAGGTGTGATGGTTTTGAATAGAAAGGTTTGCTGATATTTTAGTGACCTTTCCAAATGTTTGCATGCGTCCCAGAACAATAGTAACACATTGTATGTGTTTGGTTAACTCTTTCCCCACCAGCTTTTTTTTTAAAGAACGGTTACCAGCCTTTTTGATGATTTTCACCTAATTTTGACAGCCCTCAATAGGACCATGTTATATATCAAAATAAAGAAGCGAAAAAAAGCATTTTATTGGTGTTTGATCACCACTTGAATGCAGAAATGTTTAATAAAAAATACAATTTTGACCATTTTTTTTCAAAGTAGTGCATTTTTAAGATGTGTGTGTGTGTGTGTGTTTGTGTGTGTGTGTGTGTGTGTGTATTATGAAAATGTATGTATTATGAAAATGCACTACTGTTCTCTTTTTTGTCAAAATGTTGTATATTTTTCTTCATTTTTTTTCTTTCAAATTTTTAGTTCAGGGGAAAATCCAGTAATATTAAAAAACAAAAACAAAAAAACGAATAATTATTCTAAACTTTTTCACATTGTCTTTTATATTTTTATTTTATTTTATTTTCATTTTCATTTTGATTTTGTTTTAATTTAATGTAATTTTTGATTTAATTTAGTTTATTTTTATTTTATTTAACTTAATTTAACTTTATTTTAATTTTAATTTAATTAAATTTTATTATTGCATTGCATTGCAAGATTATTAATTTATAAAGTAAATATTTTAGTTATGATTAAAGAAGTGTTAATATGTTAATCATGATCATTACATTTCCAAAAATATATGTATATGATATCATTTAACATTGTAAGCTATTAATATTATTTAGTCCTGTAACTCATTCAGGACATGTGTTAGGGCTTACCGTAATACACCTAAAACACAGATTGCCTGAAAAACACATCAGTGTCGGGAAGTGTTGTCTTTTAATTTAGAAGATATCTCGTTAATGTTCAGTACGGTCCTCTAGTTGACGTGACATCACTTTCTCCTGGCTGACAGGTGAAGCACATCATGTTTTTTATGGCTTGTTTACGTGTTAAATGTCTTTCTGATGTCCTAACAGGACGGGATGGGGTGGGACTGCATTGAGAGCCGCTCTTCATCAAGGGCTTTTGACTGCCGTCTGAAGAGAGGGGAGGATTTCAGACACTAAAGCCAAACACACATATTTAGTGAGAGACAAAGGGTGTCCTGGGCTGCTCAGTGAGGGGTTAAACTCTCCTTTTGTTTGCAGGCAATTAGAAGATGGCCAGTTTGTCTTGTCCTGTCGTCAAGAGTTAAGAGTCGATGCTAAAGAAACCTGAAGAATGTGTTTGGGAAAGTTTGAATGTATCTATATAAGAGATAAAAATGGCAATATTTTACATTAAGGTTCCATTAGATGATGTTTGAAAATGCATTAAAAACATTAACAATGAGGAAGACAAGTAAATATTTATAAGTCTTTGTCATTACTAATAAAAATACAACTGTTAACTGATAGTTTCTGAATATTTTTGGGTCCATTTAAATAACATTAAGTATTTACACGTTTTGATGTTTGTTGATTTAAAGTAAATGTTGTCATTGACATTAAATAAGATTCATTTAGGTGTATTTTTCATTATTAGGTCATGTAATGTACACTCAAAAAAGTGTATATTACAACGTTATGTACAATAAACGTTCCATTTACTTATTTAAAAAGAGCTGAATCATCTCAATCATCTCAAAGAGGTTTTTTTGGCACAGCTTAATTGTTTTATGTTCAATCCACTTAAATTCATTCATTCGTTCATTTGCTTTTCGGCTTAGTCCCTTTATTAATCTAGGGTCGCTACAGCAGAATGAACTGCCAACTTATCCAGCATATGTTTTACGCAGCGGATGCCTTCCCAGCTGCAACCCATCACTGGGAAACACCCATACACTCTCATTCACACACATACACTACGGCCAATTTAGCTTACTCAATTCACCTATAGCGCATGTCTTTGGACTTGTGGGGGAAACCGGAGCACCCGGAGGAAACCCATGGAGAACATGCAAACTCCACACAGAAATGCCAACTGACCCAGCCGAGGCTCGAACCAATGACCTTCTTGCTGTGAGGCGACAGCGCTTCCCACTGCGCCACTGTGCCACCCCTCCACTTAAATTTGTAAAAACAATTAAGATACTAACTTAATGAGTAGAATCTAGCATTTTTTTTACAGTGTTGGTTGGAAATTTTGACAAATGTAACAATAAATCAAGTTACACCTAATAAAAAGGGGAAATTGTAAGTTAAGGATAAAATGTTTATTATATGTTTTAATTGTTTTATTTGACATATTTTTTTTCTTTCACAAGAGCACATTTACTCCCAAGTTACTACAACTTTAATGTTTTTTTTTTATTACTGTAAATAAATGTATAAAAATATTACTGTAATATGTAAATTAAAAATAATAATAGATCATGGTACGCTATAAAAAACGATTACAGAAAAAAGTGACAAAAGTGAGTAAACCTATTGCCTTAAAAATTACAAGTTGATTTTACTTAAATATAAGTATTTCTGTATACTATAACTATTAAGTTCTCTTTACTTAATTTTTTTATAATTATGCACATGGTTCATTTACTTAATAATGTGAAGGCAATGAGTTTACTCACTTTTTCAACTAATCTCTTTTTACAGTGCAGTTTTGTTATACTGTATAGTTTGTATTTTAGCCTTTAAAGTAAATGTAAAAAAATAAAATAAAATGTTAAAATGCTAAAATATGTATCACCACAATAGTGAAAAGCCGAAAAAGAAAAATATAATAAAAAGGTAATGGAATTATTGAAAAAATATGATAAATAAAAACATTAAATGTAAAAAAAAAAAAAAAATTCACGGTTATACCTAGGACAGTAATTTAAATGTAGCAGAATTTGTGGTTAATTCACATTAACATCACAATGTAAAATATGATTGCCCTTTTGATGATCTGCTAAAATATGACTCCTGCCTTCATAAGAAGAATTTATACAAAGCTGAAGCAGGTTTCAGGAGCAAATCAGCCTCCTGCAGTTGTCATCTTCACTGATGTTTATGAATATTTATGACTGTTTGATTTCTTTCCCCCCTCTTTATATTACTGTACGATTCATATATTATACTTTTCTCTTTTTAGCTGTTTTGTCATTCAGCAACAAAACCTGCTAAGACTTATTTAACATGAAATACAGTTGAAGTCCAAATTATTCGCCTTCCTGTGAATTTGTATTTCTTTGTCAAATATTTCCCAAATTATGTTTAACAGAGCAAGGAATTTTTCACAGTATTTCCTATAATATTGTTTCTTCTGGAGAAAGTCTTATTTGTTTTATTTCGGCTAGAATAAAAGCAGTTATTAATTTTTGTAACACCATTTTAAGGTCTATATTATTAGCCCCTTAAGCAAATTTTTTTTTTTTGATTGTCTACAGAACAAACCATCGTTATACAGTGACTTGCCTAATTAACCTAATTACTTAAGCCTTTAAATGTCACTTTAAGCTGAATACTAATATCTTAAA
The DNA here is from genome assembly GCA_903798115.1 of Danio jaintianensis. Taxonomy (NCBI): domain Eukaryota; kingdom Metazoa; phylum Chordata; class Actinopteri; order Cypriniformes; family Danionidae; genus Danio; species Danio jaintianensis. The sequence goes on from CAIGQV010018202.1 coordinate 4,788,712, forward strand.
AAATATCTACTAAAATATAATGTACTGTCATCATGGCAAAGATAAAAGAAATCAGTTATTAGAAATTAGTTTAATATTAAAACTATTATGTTTAGAAATGTGTTGAAAAAAATCTTTCCGTTAAACAGGAATTGGCAAAAAAAATATACAGGGTGGCTAATAATTCATTTTAAATTTTTTTGTAAACTACAAAGGGATCCTCCTTTCTAGAGCAGACACAGGGAAATGGTGTGTGTGTGTGTGTGTGTGTGTGTGTGTGTGTGTGTGTGTGTGTGTGTGTGTGTGTGTGTGTGTGTGTGTGTGTGTGTGTGTGTTGGACTAAAGCGCCCTTGAGAGGCAGGTTTAGAGGCAATAAAGGGATATCTGGGAAGTGGAAACTCAATAGCGGCAGGGGCTTGTGTTGCTATTGTGCTGCTGAAGTCTCCAGCATCTGTAGACAGCAGCCTGTGAAGTAATGAGTCGTCTAGGTTTATATTGAACGGTCTGCTGCCGTGGCCATGGGGACCATTACATTTGCTATTGAGAGTGAAAGGATTACACATCTAAAATAATTGAAATGCGTGGAATGAATAGATGGAGGTTGAAAATGAGGCTGTCGCTCCGCTAACCAGCCTCCCTCTGTCCTCCTTTCTGAATTAATTTTTTTCACGTGACGTCTCAAGATTCAAAAACAAGACACGGGATATTATAAGGTTTTTGTTTTTTTACTCATTTGTAAAATTGCAGGTGTTTTGCAAAAATAATAATAATAATAATAATAATAATAATAACAATAAAAAATCCACAAATTTAAATGAGTACATTTTTCTATTTTATTTTACACAGTTAGAAAGATTTTTTCAGATTAGAAGATTTTTTCCGAATGTTTTATTGAGAGGAAAATCCAGTAATACTATGGTAAAAACATTATATTATATTAGTTAATTACAGATTTTACTTTTATTTTAGGGCTTGTTAGAGCTTGTAATACATTTTTTTTTATTCATCATGGCTTTTTTTTATTTTTTTTTTTATCCATCTTTTTATAAAAATTATATAAAAATGTTTAGGGGAAAATCCAGTGAAATGTATATGTACTAAACGTAAATATATATATTTTTAAATAAACGGAAATATTTGTAACTTTTTCACATTGTTTTTTTCATTATATTATATTATATTATATTATATTATATTATATTATATTATATTATATTATACTATTCATTCATTCATTTTCTTTTCGGCTTAGTCCCTTTATTAATCTGGGACCGCCAACTTATCCAGCATATGTTTTACACAGCAGATACCCTTCCAGCTGCAACCCATCACTGGGAAACATCCATACACACTCATTCACACACATACACTACGGACAATTTAGCTTACCCAATTCACCTATACCACATGTCTTTGGACTGATGGGGGAAACTGGAGCACCCAGAGGAAACCCACGCCAACACAGGGAGAACATGCAAACTCCACACAGAAATGCCAACTGACCCAGCCGAGGCTCGAACCAGCGACCTTCTTGCTGTGAGGCAATCGTGCTACCCACTGCGCCACCGTGACGCCTATATTATATTATATTATTAATACATTGCAAGTTAATTAAAATTTAATTTTAAATTAATATTATTTAGGGTTACGTAGTTATGGTCAAAATTTATTTATTTATTCATGATTATTATATAAAAAATGCATTTTTAATTATATAGTTTCATATCGCAGTTTATTAATATTTACGCTTTTATCAGTAAAGAATTATTATTTTAATCATGAAATCAAATCATTATATATTTTTTGAATGTATAACCATTTTATTTAAAAATTTGCCGTCAAAAAAAATCGTTGATCAATTTAGACGGAAGTGAGAAACTGCAAGCTTTGGCTGTTTATATCAGTTTTATATTTTCGATTATTTATATTTTGGAGCACACTAGCTAATAGATATCCTTAAAACTAACATCTAAACATTATTATTTTAATTTCATGGGACCTCTAATTGTTTAACCCTGTTATCCTTTTACTCATTTGAAGTGGCATCTAAAATGTGTAGCTTTGCATCAATTGAACATCTCCATAAGTACTCTCTGACTTTATATTCAACACTGAAGTGAGCAAATGCTGATTCCTCCAGCTAAAAGCATGACATTCGCAGTGTTTCCTTCGAGTAGGAACCCAATCGGGGCCTTCGGGGAGCTGGTTTGGGTCTCTGTTTACAGCCTCCGTGATTGGTTTCACTTACGGCCGTTCGAAGAGAGGCAAACATATGCATGTGCTCCCGAGACCCCAAATCTCTTGAGGCGTCCAGCGTGCATAACAGCCCAGGGATTCAGCTGTCTGCCAGCGGCCCAACACCAAATCCCCAAACCCACGCTGAAACAAGAGCAGCCCTTAATGGTGGTCAGGGTATATCTGAGCCCCAGCTCCATATTGGCTCTGTCTGGAGTGTCAGTTGCATAAGTCTGGCCTGTTGGGCAGTGTGTGTTTAGAATAACCGCACGCTGATGTCATGTTGTTATTTTGTGTTTGTCTGCAATGTCACGTATCAAGGTCAGGCCTCTTTTTACCTTTAAAACAATGGCGTCTTTGGTAGGGCTGCACAATATTGGAAAAATCTGACATTGCGATACTTTGTTTTGCTGCGATATATATTGTGATATGAATATCATTTCGTCAGATGATTTGAATAGCTCTATTTGTAAAGATTTAATTCATTTAGATCGACTGGGATGATCAAGTCTTTTTCTGTGCAGTGGATTTGCATAAAATATATTAAATTACAAGCAAAAATAAATAAATAAACCGTGCTTTGTGGTTTTCTGGGGAGTCTTAACAGTATTCAAATGTAAAATAACATGGTCATCGTTGTATAAATAATAATAATAAAATAATAATCATATCTTTTAATCTTTAATAAATACTCTAATGCTGCAATGTGACTATTGCAGATACACACATTGCGATATCGATGCTCAAACCATGTATTGTTCAGCCCTAGTCTTTGGTTTGTTCTGCAAGTGTTATTAATGAACTGCAGATGCTTTGGTATGATTCGATTAGACCTGCTTTTGTGTTTGGGAATTCTTGATTGTATCTCTTGTTGAGGGGTGGTATGGTGGCTCAGTGGTTAGAACCGTTGCCTCACAGCAAGTAGGTCGCTGGTTCGAGTCCCAGCTGGGCCAGTTGGCATTTCTGTGTGGAGTTTGCATATTCTCCCCATTTTGGCATGGGTTTCCTCCGGGTGCTCTGGTTTCCCCCACAGTCCAAAGACATGCGCTATAGGTGAATTGGATTAACTAAATTGGCCGTAGTATATGAGTGTGTGTGAATGACTGTGTATGGGTGTTTCCCAGTACTGAGTTGCAGCTGGAAGGGCATCCGGAAAAGTTGGCGGTTCATTCCGCTGTGGCGACCCCTGAAAAAGAGACTAAGCCAAAGGAAAATGGATGAATGAATGAATGAATCTCTTGTTGATTGCTTTTAGGGCGGCACAATATATCGTTTCAGCATTGATATCGCATTGTGATCATTCATAATAGTCACATCGCAGGATCTGCAATGTCGAGTTCAGTTTATTTATCATTATTCATTTATTCATCCAAAATTAGTCGAATTATAGCTGACCAAGAACCACATTGTTGAGTCATTGTGAAATTTAACCTTAATAGAGTAAAAGTTTGCTTGTTTTCTTTGTTTTTAAGGCCCTTGAAGATTTGTATTGTGTATATACTCCTATGAAGAAGCATATTAAAATCATTTGTGTATAAGAAAATATTACAATGAAAAATCAATTGTATTTAACTTTTTATACAATAAAGAATATATGCAATGTTATGTGTTTTACATTTGATTATTCAATTTATACTCGAATACGGTTATACTTACCAAAAAAATACAAAATAAAAAGCTGTCTGTTTCATTTAAGGACTGTTAACTATCCTACGAAATTATCCCAATCAATATAAAATCATGAGTTCTTTTCAAATTGAGCTATTCATATCGCAATAAATATCACCAAAAAAACAAAACATTACAATGTCAGTGCTTGGTTACGTTTCCAATCGCTTCTGAACATTCTAAATAGAATTGTCACACTGCACGTTCTAAAAGAGAAACAAAAACTGGAGAATGGTTTTATGTCAGCTCGTTGTTAAATTATTAACAGTGCATTCAAAATCTGTGGACTGTTTTTGCATTTTAATTGTCAAATAAGCGTATAGATTATTAAAACTTTACATGAATCATTGAACGTGAAAATTTAAAGGGTTTAATGTTATCATATTTTTGATGCAATGGATGTATGCACTGTAAAAAAGGATTAGTCAGGTCATCTTATTGCATAGACTAGGGTAAGATTAGCACACATTAGGTGTCAAGTTCATTCAACTTGTATACAGTTGTTTAAGCAACTTGTTTTTTCATGTTTTGTCAAGTCTGACATAAAATCGTTTTTTTTTTCTTCTCAGTATCATAACTTAACTTTTTGAGTTTACTGGAATTAATTGTTTTGACAAGAAGCTCAGGATGGAGATCTATATGTATGTGTGTGTGTGTGCATGTCATACAGTAGTCAACATTTGGAGTGGATCAAAAAGGTTTATTAAAATTGTCCTAAGGCAAGAAAAGTTGTTGTTCAACAGTTTTTCAATGCTTTGATCCACTTCAAATGTTGACTATTATACATATCTGAGAGTTGGAATAAATTTCATAAAAAAAAACTTTCTTGAAAAAGTTTCTGAACAAGATTAATTCATTTTTACATGCACTTTTAAAAGAAAAGGTCATCAATTGTTCATGCTGCAGTGGACTGATAGCAAACAAATTGATGATTATCAGTATTTAATAATTTTACACTTAGGTTAATTACATATTCCTACCTTGCATAAACGGTGAATTCAGACACTTTTTACCTTGGTTTAATTGTAATTTTCTTCTGTATATTAAATGGATTTTATCTTTTTTTTTTGTAAAATAATGCTACTTTTTCATAGAAGGGATAATAAATGTAGGTTGCAGAGTATGTTTGCTCAACTTATATACATAAACAAAATTTTGTTTGTTTGTAATTGTTATCATGTTGAAAATGTCAGTATAATTGTATGTATATACAATGTATATGGAATAGGCTTTTAAATAAGAAGCCATCTAAAAATATTAAGTTAATAAAAAAAACTTAATTTTGATGTAATGTTTAAAATAATTTCAATATTTTTCCATATGTATATACAATTTGTAGACTTTGTTTTCTTAAAGTATAAATGCGTAAACACTGCCTTTGGTGTCATATGAGCTGCCTTTGGTGTGTGTGTGTGGGTATGTGTGTATGTTTGGGTGTGTGGGTAAGGTTTAGATCCTTGCTGTGACTGCTCTCATGTTGAAAATGTTAGTATAATTTAATGTATACGAAATGTATATAAAATATGCTTTTAAATAAGAAAGCATCTAAAAATATTAAGTTAATATTAAATCTAAATGTTATGTAACGTTTAATATTCAATATTTTTCCATATTTATATACAATTTGTAGACTTTGTTTTCTTAATGTATAAATGCACTGCATTTGGTGTCATATGAGGTTGTGTGTGTTTGCGTGTATGTGTAAGGTTTATATCCTTGCTGTGATGGCTTTCAAGCATCTTGTTGTCTCTGTGTAATGTAAGGATCCTTACTTAATATTTCCTTTTTCCATTTCCTGCTTCATTTAGTCCCCATGATCTCGATCTTAAAGAGCAAAGGCTGCATCTGTTTTGTTTTTTTATTCATCTCCATCTGCATCCTCATACTTCCGTGTCCATTTATGTTCACATGGCATCACAGGAAGTGAGGTGTGCATCTTTTAACCCGGATGAGCCCGTGATGCTGCTTGCAGCCTGCATGGAATATTAATGGTGTGTCTGTGTTTGCGCATGTGTGCGTTATTATGGGTTTGCCCTGTGTGTGTGTCAGGCTTACATATGGCAGAGGTGTTGTTTAAAAGAGCAGCTCCATTCTGTATGGTAAAGAGGAATTTTTTTCTTTCCCCCTCCGTCCCTCTGTTGACTTCCACTCTGACAGGATCTTGCACTTTCAGCCGCTGATGTTATGAGGCATTCAGATGGAAATGAGGGCCGAGGGGAGGGGGGGCAGATTCTCACATAAACTTGATTTGTCCATGAATAGCAGCTTGTGTTTGTCCTGACCTCTCCACTGCCCGGAGACACCAACCACCCCGACCCACCCCATTCACACACACAAACGCACACACGCATTCACTCTTTCTTTCTCACACACACACACTTGTACTGCTATCTGTACTGGGGACTTCACATAGATATAATGATGTATATAATGTACAAACTGTATATTTTATCCCCCTACCCCTAAATCCAGCCCTCACATGAAACAATCTGCATTTTTACATTTTCAAAACACTTCATTCTGTGTGATTTATGAGCCCTTTTTCTTATGGAGACCAACATTTTGCTGGTATTGCTATACTCGTGGGGACATTTGGATGCCCACAATGTAAGGAATTCAAAGTACACACACATATTCACATTCACTCTTTCTTTCCCCTTTCTCACACACACACACACACACACATACACATACACATACACAGCTTAGTGTCTTCAATGAGAAACCACAATTATTACCACATTCGTTTTTTACTGTTTTATAGAGACGAAAAAGTTAAAATCTTGATTGTTCTGAGGGTGAGTAAATCAACAGCACATATTATAATGACATTTATCATAATAACATTTTAATATATATTTAAATAGATTAATGGGTACCAATACATAAAATATTTGAAAGGGTCAAAGTGAAAAGGGTTTTTTGTCTATTGAAACTGTAATACAGCCTTATTTTTTTTCCTATACATATTAATGTTTGCTTTTCAACTAATCAAACATAGACTATTCTATATTATTTACCAAGATTTAAAGAGGACACCCTGTAAAATGTCATTTACTGTAACAGTTGTTTATCTTAACCAGGCTTATTTTAGAACAAGAATCATTTGACGACATATTAAAGACTTAAGATTAAAGTTATATTAAAGATTTAAGGATCACCGTGCAAAAACAATACTAGTTATTTGTCAATCTTTATAGTTTGCCACAATTCTTTGACATTTTAAATATGATAACATGTAGTCTGATCACTTATACTTATTTTAAGTACAGATCATGAAATTTTCTTATATTTCTACAAAAAAATAGTTGTTAAATGGCAATGGAACGTTATTTCACCCATATTTTAAACATTTTATGTCTATTTATTATGCTTTCTGTGTATATGAAAGCACTTTTGCTCATTTTATTTGATGCTGAGACCAAACGTGGATAGACCCAAAAATCATATAGATAGCAAGTCATTCAATTCTGTTGAGTTTTTACAGTGTTTTGTATTATTCATACTATCCCATGCACTTTCCTTATAGAAGAAATGCGTTAAATTTAATTGGCAGCTTCTCTTGTTTCTGCCTTGGGCATAGAAAGCGTTTCCGAATATTGAATGTTCCCTCAGGCTATTTTTTTCTTTTCAGAATAATAACTGAATGGTCCCGTCTGAAATCTTTCTCTGATCGGCTTCGGTCTGCCACGTCACATTACTCTTCCTGATTATGTGTTAATCAGAGCCACACACACACAGACACACTTGCTCTTTTATTGCATTACTTTAGTTTTTCTCTTCTAATGATTCTCATTCCTGTCTGTTAAACTCATAATCAGTTCTGTGAAACTTAAATTTTTAAAAAGCCCCTCTAATTAATGGAAAATAATACTAATAATCATAATTTGGATCAAAAGATCTAAACAAAAAGGGGTTTTCGTGCATCAAAGCTAAAAGTGAAATACAGCTTTAATCTTAGCTTCCCCGTAAATTTCAATGTTTGCTGTTTAATTAAAAAAATTTGGGGGGCAAAAGAAAATGACTATTTATTTATTTCTTTTCCATGATTTACAGAAGACATTCAAATTTCATTAAGTGTAACATTAATGAATTCAATTATTACAAATTTTCATATTTATTTAAATCAAATCCTATTTAATACAAGAATCACAAACACACACATTTAATATTTTATTTCCGTACATTGTTTTTTAATTCAATCTGTTGATCTCTTACATTTAAGAAAAGCATGTGAAATTATTTTAATATTTTTTATAATGTAGCAAAATCAACAACACTGATGACATAAAACATATTATGCACAATATATATATTTTTAAAAACCTAATTTCTTTAAACAATCATAATTTTCAGCAAAACAATACTAATATGGTTTTTGTTCTGTTTTCTCAATCACATTTGTATTTCATAAAACAAATGTCTACCAATTAAATCATCCATGCATTTGTAATATATTAGTTTTTCTCTCTCTGTGTGTATGTGTTTTTGTGACATCAGGACACAAATCTGTATAATGACATAGGTCTGACACAGGTATTACAAGAAGGTGGTGAAATATGAGGACATTGCTGATGTCCTCATTTTTCAAAAAGCTTATAAATCACACAGAATGAGTTTTTTTCAGAAAGTAAAACTGTACACAGTTTCCTGTAAGAGTTGGGTTCAGGGTTAGGCTGGGGTTAGGACAATAGAAAAATACAGTTTGTACAGTATAGAAACAATGGAAACCTGTGTGATGTCCCCACATTTCACAAAAACAAATGTGTGTGTGTGTATTGTTGAGTGCTGAACCAGACATGAATCAGCGGGTCAGGACCACTGGTGACCCCAAACACCCAAATCATTTTTATCATCTAGCCACAGAAATATGTCTGACCTTTCGCTGGTTCTGTCCCGATACACCCTGTACACGGAAATCAGAGGAATTTCCCTTTAAATATCACACTGACATCATCTGTGTCTATTGGCTGAGTGTATGAGGGTGACGACACTGTGATTTATTTTTTTTTTCACTTTAAAAAAAGATGAAATGAGTCAGAAAAGCAGACGTCGTGTGTGTGTGTGTGTGTGTGTGTGTGTGTGTGTGTGTGTGTGTGTGTGCGCGTGCGTGCGTGCGCGCGCGTGTGTGTGTCTGGTCTTAAAATCATGGGTGTTTGGACACTTCAGGAGCTGGAGCGTCCCGCTGTCTTCCAGAGCAGCATTTACTGCTCGGCACATAATTAAAAGCTCTTTGTGCTGTAATGATACGGCTGCTCTTTTGTTCCTGTTGAGCTGATCTGGAGATCGGGGAACGTCCAGATTTATCGCCTCAGATTTAGATTAGCTGCTTCCTGTCGAATTGATTGAGAAATCTTATGCATGTTTGTGTTTGTGTCTGTGTATTGTTGTTTTAAGCATTCAGTCTTTTAATTAGAAAACACATTTAATTATGATTCTTGCTTTCTGTTAAACTCATGATCTGTTCAGTGCATCCGGTGTTTTAGATTTGTATCTCTTGCTTTTTGAAAATCATACTGTATGTAATTCTTACAGCGCATAAAGTGTGACACTGCTGGTGAATAGGGTAAAACAGATAGAAAAAAGGTTATAAATGTAATAAATGATTGATTGATTACATTAAGATTTGCAAGCATTTTTTTTGTATTATTAGTTTTCTAAAATATATATGCAAGTAAAGCATATTTTGCATATATTGTTTAAATATGCAAGTAAGGCGTTATGTAAGTAAATATCCTCCTTTGCATATATTTCAAACACACAAATCTGTCTTGTTCAATTCAATTACTTTTTTTGGTGAAGATTTTCTATATACTGTGAAAATAATTGAGAAATTGTATGTATATTTGTGTGAATAGGTTAATAAAAAAGGTAAAACATTTAATAATTGATTAATTAGATTAAGATTTTAAAAAACATTTTTTGTAGTAATAGTTTTTTAAAATGTTATGTTTAAATATGCAAGTAAGGCATTATGTAATTAAATACCCACTCATTTGCATATATTTCTAACACATAAATCTGTCTTGTTCAATTTAATTACTTTTTTGGTGAAGATTTTCTATTTACTGCCAAAATAATTGGGAAATTGTGTGTATATATATATATATATATATATATATATATATATATATATATATAT
>CAIGQV010018202.1:4828099-4853566 GCA_903798115.1 Danio jaintianensis
TGTCTGTCTGTCTGTCTGTCTGTCTGTCTGTCTGTCTGTCTGTCTGTATGTTGATCTGTTTGTCTATTAGTCTGTCTGTCTATATGTCTGTCTGTCTGGCTAGCTGTCTATCTGTCTGTATATTTATCTGTCTGTCTGTCTGCCTGTCTGTCTGTCTGTCTGTCTGTCTATCAGTCTGTCTATCAGTCTGGCTGTCTATCTGTCTGTCTGTCTGGTTGTCTGTCTGTCTGTCATTCTATTATTTGTTTGTTCTATCATATGTTCCATTTATCTATCTATTGTTTGGTATGTTGTTCATTTATCTTTTACATTGATCTATCTATCTATCTATCTATCTATCTATCTATCTATCTATCTGTCTGTCTGTCTGTCTGTCTGTCTGTCTGTCTGTCTGTCTGTCTGTCAACATTAAAACAAGGCTTTGTCCATCTAACTTTTTGCTTGACAAAACAAACATTATACATATTCTTATACAAATACTTATACAAATTTCTATGCGCTTTTATTTAGATTCAAATTGCGATATTTCTGCATTTTACGTATTGCTATTTTTGAGGAGTTTGAGGCACTATTTGTTCAGCGCAAACACTGCTCTTCCAGCCAATACTAATATTATAACTAAGTTTCCTCTGCTAATATATAGTTGCTTCCTCTTGCTGTTTGCCCTTCACCTCATTTTAACTCCGAGGCTGTATTGATTCGATACAGAGGTCATCTGTGATCTCATGTGTGCCGCTCAAACGGGAAACGCCCACATATTCTCCCCGTAGTCTGCCATCACTCTTTATAAAGCCCTGGTGGGAAACTACTTCAGCCCACAACAATCTACAAACTACGATTATGACTCACGGATGGATGGATGATGAATCGCTGTCTGTGTTTGAAATAAAGCTTCACTGAGTCACTCCATTCTCAGGCAACAGGAGACATGTAGTCCGGCGGGGCGTTTTTTTTTTTTGCCGTCTGTAAGCCAATGCTCTCTTCGCTGCTCTTTGCTTGAGAATTATTCGAAAAAAGCGTTAAAATATCAAGACGTTTCCTCTTCTCTCTTCTTCTTCTGAGTGACTTGGCATCAATGTTTGAATTCAGCTGATTTCTGTGTCTTCTTGTCCTCTCGATGGGCATCCTGCCAGGTAGAGGTTGCCATGACTCCCAACGCCACCCCATTTTTCAGCCCCCCTGGAAGGTGTTTTTTTTCGTAGTTTTTTTTTCGTGGAATGCTCGGCGAAAGGTTTTATTTTGGACAAAAGATGTCCACTCGCCATTAGCTGAATGCTTCTGGACTCAAGTGACCCGCTGGTGAAGGTTTTGTGAAGGTGCCAGGACAGAAAGGGAGAAACTTGGAGAGCGATGCTATAGTGAGAGTTCTTTCTCTTTTTTTCTTCTTCCTCTCTTGCCTTTTCCTTGCTGAGAAAATGGCGGACTGTGCGAGACTTTTCTGATTTAGCAAAACTATTTTCCTCAGCACTTTTATTTGGTCGGTATCTTTTATTAAGTTTAATCTCAAAGAGGCTGTTTTTGGTGTGTTATGGGGTTCAAACTGTTCCCGAAACTCCAGAAAAAAGTAATGATGTGGTAAATGAATGAGTACAAAACCCGCCGCCCACTTTGGCATGGCTCAAGTGTACCTCGAGTTGGGCGTTTACATCTGATGAACATCAGCAAGGAGGTAAAGCATTCACGGGATAGCAGCTGTTTGTAAAACGCTCACTTTTGCCGCCTTGACAGATTGTGTGTTGTCTTTTGGAAACATCATGTACTTGTCTAAGCTCACCCTGTTCTCGCAGACAGTCACGCATGGCTTTCTCAGGCAGGGATGTGCTTGGACAAGCTGCTTTCACTAAACTTTTTCAATATTGCCTAGTTTGAGTGTTTGTGTAGCCATCTAGTCATTTACTGATTGATTAAAGTGGAAAGATATGGTGAATGGTACATTTAATAAGGCTCTTTTGCATTACTGGGTAGCTATCCTAGGGTTATTCTAGAATGGGCTATATGTTTTTCAGCCATCGATAAACTTCTGGTGAAAGGTTTATGTGACTATTTTAAATTTTATAAGGTTCCTTTAACAGCATAATTGTTGTAATGTAATTAAAATACAATCAGTTAAATAAACTTAAGCATTCATTTAGTTGTTCAAGCATAAAATGAGATGAAAGCCCATTTAAACACAAGCACTGTCAGTAGCAGCAGGAGAGCGTAGAAACTCCATTGAAAATAATGGCGTAAATAATAATGGTGCTTCTTGTCCAGTCTGATACCCACTTTATATCGTATATCAATTAGGCAGTGAAGATCACTGATTTTTAAAGAAATCAGATCTTAAACATGGAGGTTTTGCATATATATTTAAAAATATATATGCTTGTATGTGTATTTAGGGGCATTTTATGTTCAAATATTAACTTAAAGACTCCCACTATACCTATTTTTGACTTTCTCCGCCTCATGAATCATGCTAGATTCAATTATCCTGAATTAATGAAGTCTTATTTTCATATTTTTGAGTGTTTACTCTACTAAGTTACATAAACATTTGAATGAATCATCAATTTTTTTGTATTATTTGTAATTTCAGTGATAAAAAGTAACATTTTGTGTCTGGCCCTACATTCTGGTCGACATTGGTTTACAATCTGTAAAGCACTGTTAGAAAAAGCATGTGACTTGCTCAGTGATGTCATTTTCTCTGGTGGGAAACTCTGGAAGGCATTGAGGCATGTCATTATGCTCTGCTTATTGATTTGTACAAAATGTTTCAGATACACCAATAGCAGATTAATTATTTGTCAACTCTGCTATTGTAATATTTCAGTAAATTTCTACTTTACCTTTTTAAAAACAGTAATATGATGAAAATACATAACATACTACATGTGGTATCTGCTTTGCGGTTAGCATCTTAAGCTAAAGCTCAAAATGGTGGAAAATGTCAACTCTGTCATTGTCAACTCTGTTAGTGATTTAAAACCAATTCAATTAAAAACCAATACAATTAATTCTTGAATGAGTTCCTATTTTTTTGTGCTCGATTAACCAGTTCACATTATTCTAAAGATATTTTGTTTTTCTCAGTAATCATTCACTAAAATGTAATCATTTGCTCCACCTCTGAAACGATGTTGCTTTTCCGTTGACATAATTTCATCCAGTTCATTCCTGATGGATAAAATAAAGTAGGGATGCATGATATATAGCAGCTGCCTTACCAAAATCAGCTGATTTTTAAAGTTATTGTTTTCAGCCTGATAGGAAAATGATCTGCCTGGTATATTAAAGCTAATAAATTATGGCTCATTTTCATCAGTTGATCTACTTCAGATGTGTATTGCTAAATGACGTGACGTGTTGAAATCTACAGACACATGCTTCAGAGACATTTATACTAGTGGAAAAACAAGATGTTAGCAATGTGGGAGTTTTTCAAAATGATAAAAGAGGTCTTCAGAATTCTGATTTTTAAAATGATTTTGCAAGATTTAGATATTTACATGTTTTTCTTTAGATAAGTTTTAAAGTAACATCATTGTCAATTGTATTTTCTTGCATTTTTATTTAATAATTAGGCCTAGAACGATTAAAATGATATACTTATATTTATATGATTTATATTTCTCTGCCTATACCCTGTAAAATATCCATAAATTAGCAGTTTTCCGTATTTTGTGATTCATTTTTTTTCTCTTTATTTATGATTTTGAATGGCATTATGGGATCTTGATATTTCCTCCAACAACTTTTGATGTTGACAATTTTGAAAAAGTGATTTTTATTGACATTTTCAATAGATGATATGATTTATTGTCTGGGTTGGTGCTGTAAACGATGGCACAAAAAGCTGCTATTTTGTCTGTTATTTTATGGACTTATTTCTGTATATGTTATTTCCTATACAATATATTGTTTTAAATGACTAAAATGGCCATAAAAGAAGTTGATGAATACTTTTTGTGTGAACAATGGAGTTCCAGTCTTACAGTTCTGTATTGATACACTCTTCAGTATATATATATATATTTGCTGTACATTGTATTCAGTAGGATAATAATGATCACTTTTGAATAATTACCATTAACAAAAAAAGGAGGAGCATTTTTTATTTTTTGTTTTTGTTTGGTTGTTTGTGTTTTGTTTAGTTTTTAATATATATATATATATATATATATATATATATATATATATATATATATATATATATATATATATACAGTGCTCAGCATATATAAGTACATCCCTCACAAATCTATCTTTTAAATTCATATTTTTAATAGGAAGCTATACAATATTATATTTGTGCATATACATTAGATTAGTCAGTACTGAAGCCAAATCTGGAGCTAATCTAACAAAAATAACTTATAATAATGGTCCAAACACTAGTACACCCAAATTTATATGTTATAGAAAAATATTAAACACAAATTTAAAAAAGAGGAAAAATCTAGAGAAACAAAAAAAATGCAAAATTTAGTTGAAATTTTGTAGGTTGTATTTTTTTTTTCTTTTTGCAATATTTTGCTTGAATTGAGATGTACTATCTTTTAATTTATAAATATGTTTGGTGACTAAAATATTATTTTAATAAATATATCTGTTTAATAAATCAGTTTTTTGCACCAAAATACATTGCCTATATTCACTGAGAAATGGATCAAAATATTCATTTTCAAAATGGGGTGTACTCATTTATGCTGAGCACTGTACATATCCTTTTATTTTGTATAATTTGTAAATGCAGCAAGGTTATTGTTGTAAAAAACAATGTATGTAAAGTGTTGTATTTCAATGTGTACAAACTGAAAATGAAAAAAAAATATATATATATTATGGCGAAAATTGCCATAAAAATGAATTTTCAACATCAAAAGCAGAGATCAAGGTCCCATAATGCAATTCATAACCGCAAAAAAATGAAAAACACCATCACAAAGTACAAATCCTGTTAATTAACAGATATTTTTATAATAATATCAGTTATTGGCTTTAAAATATAAAGAGTTATCATATTGGCCAAAATGTCCATAACGTTGCATCCCTAAAATTAATCTTCATCAATAATTTATCAATTGATTTAATTGACCAAATATCCTGTTTTTCTATATGTGTTGTATTGGAGGCATTTCCTGATGTTTTCATTTCTTTCTATTTACAGCACAAAAATAATCACAAGCAGATATGGATACATCTTCACTGGAACTCCACCAGGTCAGTAGATGTTGTTTTTGTCTATCCTTCTTTCTATATTTAGCACGACTTCATGACCGTGTTTTGTTCATGCCGGGCAATGTTTCTGTGGTTTATCTGATCTGATAACTCGTCCACAAAGGCTGAGAGACATGATTTTTGATCTGGTATCTGGTTTCATAAGAAGCTTTGGCCACTTGTCACAAACCCGTAGATCCGATCTTGTGGCGTTAACAGCAACCCAAGCTCGATTCTGTGGGTCTCTGTCACTGTGGTGAACTCGACGCACTCTTTGAACTCAACAAAGCAGTGGTACTTTTTCAGGTGATGCACCACAGGGATTTAAAAAAAGCAGAAACCAACAGCCAGCATCATTAGCAATGCACAGGGGAACATTCGTTTATACTTCTACTAAATAGGCTCGCTTTTACCAAGTCCAATCATTTTACAAACATAGGGTGTCCACAGGGTCTTAAAAATTCTTTTTCGTATGACGCAGTTCCTAGAGAAACAGAATATTAAATGAGAAAACAGTGGGCGTGGCTTTTTTTTTGCTGCGAGCTGATTGGATGTAGTAAAGTAGGCATTTCATTCAGAAAGATTGGGAAAGGGACACCTCCACCTCACCATTTCTCTTTGTTGTCAAAACTGAAGGTTGGAGTGGTGTGGTTAAGTATGTTAGCCATGCCCAATACCTCAAAATCACATAATCTGAGAGTTTAACAGAAAAAAAAATGCATTTTCAGATTTTAATTTTTGATTACAAGGGCAAACCATTTTTTTTTTCTTAAATGACACGCACAGATCAATTGTTCACCACAAAACTGGCAATGTGAGCTAACAAAATCATATGGTTAGTTTTGATTTCATTTGTACGTCTTCATTTGTATGTCTTAAATCTCAAAAACTTAATTTTAAGCCTTAAATGTCTTAAATCTACTGAAATATTGTGTTGTAGGTCTTAAATCTTTTTTATTTAATTTTTTTTTTTTTTTACAGTTTTTCTCAATTGCTTTAGCTCAATTCTCGATTGATTTTTTTTTTTTTTTTTTTTTTTTTAAACAATAAGTTTAGATCTCTGAACAATTAGCTTATTGTTCACATCAGAGTGGCATTTCTTATTGATTTGAGAAAATTGCAAATGCTTTGGCACATGTGTGCAAACAGTAAGTACAGTTGTCTGTAGTTTGGACAAAAACTAATTGCATATGGCTTGTTGATCAAAACTGATAAGTCGATTCCCATTTAAACTGTCAAACTCTTCACAACTTCTCAATAATTTTTCATTGTGTAAGCCATCACACTCAAAACAATACAGGGTGATTCAAAAAGAATACCACAACTTTGAAAATCTGTATTTAATCAAAGAAACATGATGGAACCTTGGGTAATTAATCAATGTGAAGAGTACTTAACAAAGTTTTTTTCATTAGAAAACAAGTTCATAGATGTTTAATATGACCCCCTCCAGACACTCGAGTGACATCAACCCGAAAGTCTGGTATTCAATTATCAAACATTTGTATACGCACATGTTTACACCATAAATATCTGATATTGACATTGACAAATCTGAAAAATTGATAAATGACCTTTAATTTAGATTTAATTTAGATTTCACACAGCACAATCGCTATCTTTTTTTTTGTTTTTTTGAGAATGGCGAACTTCCACAACCCTTAACTGCAGCAACATGCTCGTGGAAGAGCAATTGCAGTAAGTGTGATCTCTGGCAAGGCCAACAAGAGCGACAGGATGTCCACCAAGAATACATTTTTTCGTGGATGCTATTTGTAGTATTTTTTTTTTGTTTGTTTACTTGTGGTAACATAAGAAATTTACAATACAGTAATTGGACATGCAAGATTGCATTTTACATGTAATACATTCGTACAAAGATAAATGTACTGTATAAATACAAATATTCATTTATTATTTTTTATTATTATTTATTATTCTATGTACTATTCACTCTTCTCAACAAATATCAGATTTTTTAAATCCTTAATTTCCATGGTTGCCTGTCATGGTAAAAAAAAAACAGCTAATCATTTTGAGTAGTGTGGCTCACATGATGACAAATACACTGACAAATTACTGACATGATAACTAGGTTTTGAAGCATGATTGAAATGTTTTGGGTGAGTAACTACATTTTGCAGACATGCAATAAAGTTCTGAAGTTCCAGCAAACAGTTTTGAGATTTGCACTCACAGTTTAGAGAATGTTAAGACTGTTTCAAAAACAATGTGCCTAAGCAATTGAGAAAAACTGTAAATCTCAAAAACTAAAACTTTTTATTTAAAAATTGAATTTTTAACTCTATTTACTGTAATGGTTTAAATTATTTTCCTTACAATAACATTTGCTTAAATGTTTGCCATGTATTTACTGCTGAGGATACTGACCTGACCTATATTTTTTATTATTAAAGTATTATTATTATTTTGGTATTATTAAATGTATTAAATTATAATAATTTTTTTGATAGGGCAAGTGAAAATCTTCCAACTGGGGTATTCCAAAAAAAAATAATTAATTCAAAATGGTTTAAAAAAAGTGTTTTTGTTTACCAAAAAAAAAGTGGATCTAATTGGATTTGCATTGTAAACTTTAACCCATTTAAGTCCACCAGGAATTATAGTTGCCCAAGTTCATGGTTGCTAATAAGATAAAATCCGGTGGAAAATAAATACAAAACATGTTCATATAGGACACTATTAATAAGACTAACGATAATGAATCTTTGCTGGCTAAAAATGCCCTTACGCACTTTACAAACATTGTTTACACTGTTAGTCCATGTATTGTTATGAGTTGACCAGTTTTTTAACCAGGTTTTTTGTTGAATAAATCGGTGATGGAACATTTGTAAGTCTGAGTGCATCGTATAGTTCATTTAAAGAGTAATTTCTCCTCCAAAAGGACAGAAGATGCTGTTTTTTGTTTTGTTTTTTGCTCCAGGACGTCCCGAGGAACAGCAGTGTGAACGTGTGCATCCAGGCTGAGGTAGTAGGTTGTATGGTTTCGAATGACACCATGGGAGTTAACTGTACAACCTTCTAGCTTTCCTTGGAGTACACTCATTTCATCAAGCAAGACGACTTTCTTTCCACAAAGTGGGAACTTTATAAAAGCATCCATTTGATCCCTTAATACATTGTGTGTTCAATTTTGCCACTTTTAAATGCTTAAAGTGGATAGGCAGACAGAGGCTTTTAGGATTTCAGGGAAAGTAATTTAGAATAACCAGATAATTGAAGTTTGCTGAAGGTTCCAATTGGGTGTTTTATTTTTTACTGCAGTGCCATAAAAACCCTTTTTGGCTTCTATCAGAATGCCCACACAGAATCTGTGCCCGCTGAAATCTGCATATTTACACTGAATTTTGAGCCCAACATTGAGGGCTGCACGATATTGGAAAAATCTGATATTGTGATATTTTATTTTTCTGCGATAAATATTGCAATATGAATACAGTTTCATGAGATGGTTTGAATAGCACCGTTTGACGGTTTTCTGGGGAGTCATAACAGTATTCAGGTACAGAAATTGATTCACAAAAATTTATCACAGTGCAAAAAATGCTTTTCTTACTTTGTGTTGTTTCTAGTCGAAATATCTCAAATTATTTGTAGTAAATTGTTTGTTTTCACCTTCAGAAGAAATAAGTCAAAATTGAAAGTCGAGAATCGAGACAAAAATTATAAGAAAGGAAAAAAAAAAAATCTGTGTAAATAATTAAATACAATTCATCTTTGTTATACCTCTAATAATCATATTTTTTGTTTGTTCTCTTGAAATATTTGGTCACAGGACTTAAAAACATGCAAGTGATAAAATTTCTCTCTGTTATGGTTAAATTTAGCAGTGATTTTACAAATCATGTGTGTTCCCTAGCTCCTGGTCAACTATAATTCAGACTTAGCATTGCAGATCTTGCGATGTGACTATTGCAGATGCACACATTGTGATATCGATGCTGAAACAACATATTTTGCAGCCCTAATTCAGGTACAGAAATTAAATAATCACAATGCAAAAGATGCTTTTCTTACTTTGTCTCATTGCTAGTCCAAATATAAAAAAATTCTTAGATCAAGTAAAAATATTGTTTTGTTTTCACACTTTAGAAAAAATAAGTCAGAATTTTCCTTAAAACAAGTTAAATAATCGTGTTTTTGCCTTGAAAGATAGATACTAGATACTTGGACTAGAAACAAGACAAAAATTCTAAGAAACAAACTTAGAACTTTTTTTTGCATAAATCTATAAATTTTGTATAAATACAGTAATTAAATACAATTCTGTAGCTCGTGGTCAACTATAAATCTGAATCAACATTGTATATCTTGTGATGTGTGTCACGATCACCAGCGATCTAAGCCCTTGCAGATTGCTGGAAAAAATTCACTATCACCCAAACTATAATTCTGCCACTGAACTGCACTACATTTCCCATCAGGCACCTCACGCACGCACCAGTTTCGGATCACCACTGATTACTTGCACACAGCTGTAGCTCATGAAGACTGATTAGTTGGAGTATATATACAAAAAATAAAACCAGAGGAAAATAAATACAAAACATGTGCATATAGGACACTGTTAACAAGACTACATACATGAAACCATTTAGAAAAGTTTTTAGTTACTATACTCTCAAAATCATTTCAATAAATCTGCAGATGTTTTACAAAATAGTAAAAAAAAAAAAGTCAACAGATTCTGTCTGGCCCTGCTTATCAGTGAATTGTTTTTGTAAAAAAAAAATGTGGTAACATTTAAATATATATATATATATATTTTTAATTTCACCATAAAGAAGCTTTTCTTGCATGTACAGTAAAGATTGCATAGATGTTGACGTTTCTTAAGGGCACCATTGATGGTAGTAAAGAACCTTTATTTATTAGAGCGTTCCTTCAGGATGGCAATTTCATTGTCATTTACAGTGTTAGTTGTATCTGCGGTTGGACAGAAGACATGCAGCATATTTTTAGTATTATAATACACCAGCACTAAAATGACAGCTGGAACCACCACAGAAATCACCCAGTATCCCTTTCAGCTGACAGAGTGGGATGTCGAATTGTCTTGTGTTTTGTCATCACTGCTGCATATCAGTCTGTTTTCCCTCCAGACATTTGTGTTGGCTGTTTATAATCAGATTGCATTGGATATTTATGGGGGGAAACAGCAGGGATTGGTCACAATGATTAACTAGTTAGCTGGTTGAAATTGGTATAAAACTTTTCATATCTATCTTTTCTTATCGCTTGTATTGATGTATCTTTGATATTTTTAGCAACAGTGCTGTAATTAGTGTGTTGACAGCATGCTGTGCTGTAGCTCGTGCTCTAAAAAAACTATGTTGGAAAAGTTGCTGCTTTAATTCTCTTTCTTTAAAGCACTACATTTGGACTCATTAATTGTCCAGGCAATGCAAGTAGTTGATTTTGGAAATTTATTTCCCTAAAAAGCAATAAACGTGCCCACTATAAATTGAACCACTTTTTTTAGAGAACAGCTTTTTTTTGTACTTGCTTGTTCTTTGCGATATGCATGATTTCCAGACTATTCATTGGAAATATGAAGTATGCATGTTTCAGATGACAAATTCACTAGAGGGCGCTTGTCTAATTTATTGTGAATCTGACATTACGGTACGTTTTGTTGTACGTTTCAGATACAGTACATGTCTTGTTGTACAGATCACCTAGCAAAACACTGAGCTAAACCCAACCAACCCAATAATGTTTTAAAAGCAAACGTAAGAGAAAAGTGCACTGCAATCATGTAGTTTTACCTTGATTTTACATTGCTTTTATCTCCTTTGTGGAATTGTGCTTCACTGAGCGCTCTGCATCACAGAGATAGAGATAGATAGATGAGGCAAACATATTCGATTACAAATGATAGACACTGTTACATTGTTTTGTTGTATTTATTTAGTCTTGTGCAAAGAACTGCATGAAAATAATCCATTATTCATTAATAATATATACCTGTAAATATCATTAGTGTGAAAAGGAACAAAAGTTGTTGGCGTCATACTACCTTGTAATGTTTATTTTACCTAGAAAATGGAGTCAAATGTATGTTTATGAACATTTTTGCAGTTTCAGTTTCAATGTAGGCTGAAGCACGTATAATTCTATTGAGCCTGTGTTGGTGCTTTCAGTTGTTGACATAGGAAATTCTGTCATCGTCCAATTCTTCAGATTCTAAATATGTCTTTAAGGCTCGAGTGAAAACCTTCACATTTAAACTTTATTTTGCTCTTCAATCATAGAGAATTGATAAATATTCAGGAAGTATTAGAGCCTATTTTAAGTGCACAGCAGCACCAATTCTGTTAGTTGCTGGATCCAGTGGTGTTTTTAACGATCAGCACTGATATCACTTCCTGTGAGAGTTGAATAAGTTATGGTT
The DNA here is from genome assembly GCA_903798115.1 of Danio jaintianensis. Taxonomy (NCBI): domain Eukaryota; kingdom Metazoa; phylum Chordata; class Actinopteri; order Cypriniformes; family Danionidae; genus Danio; species Danio jaintianensis. The sequence continues at coordinate 4,839,720 of CAIGQV010018202.1, forward strand.
GGGCTATATTTGGCATACTAGGTTAAAATTTCCTGATCACTGCATAGTATATTCTGTATATTGGCTACTGTTATATGAAGTGAAACCATTCATCTTTGATAAATATTTCAAATAGTAGTATGACACATTCTTATGTTAATCATGTTGGAGTAAATGGCATACATGATGTAATCAGTCATAATGCAATGTAGTTTGGAAGAAAGTATAATATTTCTAAAATAATTAATATTTGTATATATAAGGGAGCTTTGTTTTTCATGTAACAATGTTTGTTGTTCATTGTTGTACAAATTAATAAATTTATTCATTTTTGGGGCTGGGTCGCAGGGGCAGCAGTCTCAGGAGAGAACCCCAGACTCCCCTCTCCCCAGACACTTCCTCCAGCTCCTCCAGGGAGATCCCGAGGCATTCCCAGGCCAGCTGAGAGACCTAGTCCCTCCAGTGTGTCCTGGGTCTTCCCCGAGGCCTCCTGGTGGGACATGCCTGGAACACCTCCCTAGGTAGGCGTCCAGGAGGCATCCGAAACAGATGCCCGAGCCACCTCAGCTGACTTCTCTCGATGTGGAGAAGCAGCGGCTCTACTCCGAGCTCCTCCCGGGTGACAGAGCTCCTCACCCTATCTATAAGGGTGCGCCCTGCCACCCTGCAAAGGAAACTCATTTCGGCTGCTTGTATCCGAGATCTTGTCTTTTCGGTCATGACCCAAAGCTCATAACCATAGGTGAGAGTAGGAACGTAGATTGACCGGTAAATTGAGAGCTTTGCCTTTCGGCTCAGCTCCTTCTTTACCACAACGGACTGGGGTACATCGACTGCATTACTGCTGCCACTGCACCGATCCGCCTGTCAATCTCACGTTCCATCCTTCCCTCACTCGTGAACAAAACCCCAAGAGACTTGAACTCCTCCACCTGGGGTAAGGACTTTCCTCCAACCTGGAGATGGCAAACCACCTTTTTCTGGTGGAGTACCATGGCCTCGGACTTGGAGGTGCTGATTCTCATATAATGTTGTACAAATGTTGTGCTATTTATTTTTTTCAGTGCAAAAACAAATCATACATTTTTAATGAAAACTAAACTGCCATTCAGTATAACTTACTGCATCAAAAAAAAGAAAAAAAAAGTTGTCACTATCTTTTAAACCACTAGGTTTTACCCGTTTATCAGCAAAACTATTATTTAATTTTACAGTATATACTTCAGTAAGTACAAGTCAGAGTAAGCATACTTTAAATTTTTACATACAAAATATCTATTTCATTGATTGACCATGGAACATAATTTCACCCACTTTTAATTGGCAAAAAAGAAGTTTAAAACATTAAACTAGTGTTTAAAATGCATTTCTTGTATGTAAAATCACTTTTGTACATTTCATTTGATGCAGACTGGTGCAAAATGGTTCAAAAATCATTCTTATATGGTTATTTGGTGCCCACATGTCTTAAAGTGACTTTTAAAAATCTCAGTAGCGTGTCTCAGATAACTCAGTATTTTTGAATTATGATTTATCCATTACATCTGCATTTGAAACCTCAAAATTCCTTGTTTGGGAATGTTACAAGTTAAAAGTGGTGATTTAAAATGAAGTTGAGTATTTGGCAGCAGGCATGTATCTGGCATTCAAAGCTCAAGACAAGGTTTGCGTCCAAACGTTGGCTTTATAAGCTTTTGTTCTCATTTTTCAGTGGCATGTTGAAGCTATGCGGCCTCATATGTCTGCCCGGCGTCTTGTGTTGGTGGCTCTCCAGCATGAACGCCTGCAGTCTGTGAGGCCCAGTCTTCATCAAGTATTTTAGTCTGGCCTGAAAGCCTCTATAAGCACACATAGGCCCCACAGCAATGCAGCCAAACATGCTGAAAGGGACTTAACTGCTATCAATTAAGCACAGACAAATGAGCAGTGAAATAAACGAGGATTCAATAGGCGAGCGTAAGAGTCTCCGTCATTGATTCCCCTCTCACATGACGACAGGGTTGGAACGGGCTTAACACGGGCCCCTCTAAAGCTTGAAAAGACGCGGCTCCTCTACCCATGGCTTAAGTCCACTTCAGTCCCTTTAGTCGGGTGTCAGCTGTCTTTCTCTGTCAGCCAAACCTTCATGCAGGCTTACATCTGAATTCCGCTTAGACCCTGGGATTTAATTTATAGAAAACAGCAGTCAAACTCATGAAGGGAAAACGAACACATAAGTCAAAACATTGGTCACCCACAGCTCGCACGCTGAAAGAGGTCGTATGCTGCTTTGTTTATTGGGTCTTCTTTACATGGACATCAATACTCCGATTTTAATATGATTAAGACAATACTCTGATTAAGGGTGCTTTTACACCTGTAGATCAATTGTTTTGTTCCGAAACAGGTATTAAAATTGTTACAATGTCTACGTTTACATGGACATCGGAAATCGAATTGTTTGCCTTAATCTGATTAAGACAATAATATCATTAAGGTGTTTAAATGAGTTGCTTTTTTAATGTTCTTTTCATGATCCCATTTTACATGTTATATAGCACATAGATTGATTAACATTGCTGCGTCACCACACTATCTACGTTTCCTCCTGAGTTTCATGTAATTTCTCATTGAGTATGTTTACATGGACACCAATAATCAGATTTTAATATGATTAAGACAATACTCTGATTAAGAGTCTACCATGTAAACAGCGATTTCTGATGACCTCAATCCGCCTTAAGTCATAATCGAACTAAACAGAAATGGAATTAAGACGTGGAGTATGCCGATTTTAGCCGCATTATTGAAGTGCAGTACAGACATGTAAACTCCTTATTCAAACTGTTACCATGTAGTACCATTTGCGACAGGATGGACACACGCAGTTGTCAGGCGTTTGATGACAAACAAATGAGAATGGCTTCAAGCAAGAGAGCACATTTTTGCTGCGAGCTGGAAATGATGATTATGCTCTCATCCTGTACCTTTGAGTTTGTTGTGGGGGCATGAATGAAAAGTTAGTGAATGAAATGGCAGAGGTAGCCTGTTGCTTGAGAATTTGTATTCGTCGTCGTCTGTTTGCACGCATGGTGTCAAATATTAACTGCAGTTGAACTTGTCGCGTTAACTAAAAACGAAACGGCCAAAATCACATATGGTGCCATGACGAACACGAACTGTTGTTGTGTGAAACGCCAGAGGAAACTAGCGTTGAATGGTAACATAATAATGTTAAACTATGTACTATAACATGTAAACCAGGAACATGAAAGGAACATTCAAAAAGCAACTCATGTAAACACCTAAATCATATTATTGTCTTATTCAGATTAATGCTGTGGTTAGACTAGAGTTTGAGCATGCAAAATTCTGTTGTACGACGCTGCGAAAAGAGGCGGGATTAAACAACATAATTAGACATTAAGAAAAGCGAGCGATTGCTCCAAATGTTTAGTTTCTGGGTCATGCTTTGATCTTCTATTGGTCTCATGCAGTTACATGATGCGATTTCGCAGGTCAGAGTTCACCAAGCTTGAACTTTCCAACGCAGTGAACTGCGAAACTTGTTGCACGAGCTTGCGTTTCCGGTCTGTCGCATTTGCTTGTGTATGAATGGAAGTCTATGGGGCGAAAAGTGCAGTGTGACCGCAGCTTAAGGCAAACAATTAGATTATTGATGTCCATGTAAATGTAGTCATTGTGTGTTAATGTTCGGAAAGCACATTATTTTTCTCTTACTGTACACTATTGCACTCTGATTGACTTTCAGGTTCTGCAAAGCCCCTGCCTCTGAAAGCCCAGAGTGCTCTGATTGGCTAGTTGGCATTAATTGACTAGTGCCTTGTGATTGGCAAGTGTTTGTGGGAAATGTAACACGTCTCTTGTCATAATTACCCATCAAGTCTTTCTAAGCAATACACTGTGAAAAATGTTATCACGAAATGTCAACTACACTGTAAAAAATACTTTTTTTTTGTTTTGTTTAAAGTGATATATATATATTGTCTGGGTTGGTGTTGTAAATTACAGTACAAAAACCTAGTAATAAGCTGCCAGTACTTAGTTTTCTTTATATTATATAAAATGTAAATAAAACATTTTCTCTCTAAAATGTCACTCTGTTAAAACTGTAGAGTTGAATTTTAACATGAAAAGTGGACAGAGCAGAGATAAAACTCCCATAATGCCATTCACAACCGTAAATAAACTGAAAACACCTGTGAATCACAAAATACGGAAACTGTTAATTAACAGATATTTTTTACAGTTTATTTAAACCAGAGAATTGGTCCCCATGCTAGAATGTTGTCATTAAGTGTGCCTTGTTTTGTGAATTTGATCAACAGATTCATTAAAAAGTTCAGAAATATGTTTCCTTCACAAATCCGAAATCACAACTTTGCCAAGGCAGTTCAGGACACATTTCCATTGGCTCTAATCTAATAACTTCAGAACTCTCAGAATATATTGTGCAAGTCACTTTTGAACCACTTTTATGGTACTTTATAATGCTTTTTTTGTCGCTTGACAGCCCTGGTCATCATTCATTTTCATTATGTTCAAAAGAGTGACCTGGATGTACGTTTTCCACATAATTCAAGATTGGATCGACATGAGAATGAGTAAATCATTTTAATTTGTGAATTATGTTGAATAGAAGGGCAAGCCCATCGTTTTGTCTTGTATAGTTTCCTGTTGAAACTGACAGAGGAAGTCGCGCTGCTTTTATTTTAGGAGGGATTTTTCCGCCTTCACCTCTGCTCTCGGATGACTCTTCCAGATGTAGTGCCGCGAACCCGGCTTGAAATCCTGCTGGTTCAGCAAAAGCAAATCCAGCTGGCAGTCGAGTCGACCTGCAACTTGTTGCTTACAGCTGTGCTTAGATTTATGTGATGGCTGAACAAATAAATTAGTGGATTTGATAGGGAGAAAGTTGAAGCTTTTGTTTCACTGAGGTGTGGGTCCGCAGAAAAGCAAAGAACGCAGTATCCTGAAGGGTTTACTTGGTCAATTCAACCGCTGAACTGTTATTTTCCCGTATATTTGTTTGAGGTTTCGACAAATTGCCATAAACAGCTGTTTTAATTTAGTTCAAATGCACTCTTACAGCATTCTACAGCATCTTACAGCATTTAGACAAAAAAACTGAAAACGTTACATAAGAGAATATCAATTGCCTAAAAACGTACTTTTATTCAGATCATACCTGTTTTATAAATTATTCATAAAGGATTTTGTCAGCTTATTCGTGCATGATAAATTACATTTTGACTGAAAAACTACTATTTTTTTGAGTATGAAATTATATAAACATGGTGTCATCTTTATCATCACTTAAAGATCAGATGAGATCAGTTTTGTGATAAAATTATCAAAATTTTTACAAAATGAACTGCTTTCTGTGCAAAATAATTATTGCGTTTTATACTACAGGGCTGTTAAATGCTTGATTCTGATTAGTTGACAAAATATATTAAATTATTTTTTAGGAAAAATACACCCAAACTTCCATGATATGGATCTGGATTACAGTTCTTTATCACTGCTCCAAAGTAATAAAGCAAAATAACCCAAACCCACAAAAACACTGAGCAAGTAAATAGATATATTAATCTATTATATTATAATCTATTATAACAGGATAAAAATGTAAATATATTTCCATGTTTCCACTAAGAAATTAGTTTTTATTATTAAAATTATGTTTGTAAAGCAATACCTGAGAAATTTCTTGATCTTGTTCAATGTCTTTAGGTGTAGTAATAGTAGCGAAAGCTAAATAATTTGCTCTGGGTCATTCATTCATTTTCTTTCGGCTTAGTCTCTATTTCGCCACAGCGTAATGAACCACTAACTGTTCCGGCTATATCTATATCAACTATATCCTTTACGATGCCCTTCCAGCCGCAACCCAGTACTGGGAAACACCCATACACCCTCACACATTCACACACACACTCATACACTACAGCCAATTTAGTTTATTCAATTCACCTATAGCGGATGTCTTTGGACGGTGGGGGAAACCGGAGCACCCGGAGGAAACCCACGCCAACACGGGGAGAACATGCAAACTCCACACAGAAAACTGACCCAGCCGGGACTCGAACCAGCGACCTTCTTGCTGTGAGATGACAGTGCTAACCACTGAGCCACCGATCCGTGCTCTGGGTCATTAAACTATTTTAAAAAATCTTGTGTGCGTTATTTTCTAATAATTTATTGTCCTATTATTCCTTTGTAGTTCACTGGTTGCTTTAAAAGTAAACATGAACATTTGCAATACTCAATCCAGTTGAACTAATATGTAGGACAGGGTTTCCTACAATATCATTGGTTATTCCTAATGTCTCTGCTTATTTAGCGTTGGTTATGTCAACAATATTGAAGTTCAAATGTAACACATTTTGATCAAACATTTATCTCCTATAGTCCAGAAATCATGCACTGATGCACAATATTACAAATAAATGGGTCACGCCGTCTTTAAATGCATCATTGTACAGTTATCTAAGGCGATAAGATGGTCTTTTGTCATCCAATTCTGTCTGACTCTTCCAGACGTGTGGCCAAACCCCACTCATTGATTCTGATTAGAAGGTCCGTGATTGGCTGTCTACCCTTTTGCCCCCTGTACACGAGAGCAGAGCGTTGATGAACGTGACCTAATGCTCCCAGACTGCAGTCGACCTTAACAGGGCCACAGCTGCTTCAGGAGCCAGACGTTACCGTGGTGATGAGGTGCTGAGATTTATGACAGATGAATAAGAGTAATCTAAGCGTAGCAGACAGAGATGCTATTGATCTGTCTGGAGTCAGGGCCGCGCCGCTGCTGCTGATGACACTTTTTCCAGTCGATACGCATTTGACCTCTGACCCTGCTGGAGAGATCAATGAGTTTGATTCGGGATGGGTGGGGCCTGTGTGTCGGGACGCCAGCCAGTCAGACGAGATGTTAAAGACCCACGCTCAGCAGACCTGAATGATCTGGACCTGAGTGTCTCTGTAAGGGTCTTCTGTGTTCTTATGATTATAAGTTTATTATATGAATTTATCAACACATTTGGTGTTTGATAATGTAGTGGCACTATTAGACTTGTGCAAACTAGTGTTGTCAACAGTATCGACTTCGATACCAATCGGTACTGAAATTTAAAAAATGTCCATTTGCCGCTGACGTTTTAGCACTGTTGAGTACGTTCTTAAACTGATGACCTTTACGGCCAATCACAGTCATTTCTGTTGAGCACGTAAACACAGTGGCCAGGCCGCGGTGTTTAAGAACGCAGTCAACATTTTGCGGGAAATGGACGTTTATAAAATTGCAGTACCGATTGGTACCGAACTCGATACTTTTGACAACACTAGTGAAAACCTCTAATGCTGCGTTCACACCAGACACAGATGAAGCATCAAATGCAACTGATTTACGTGTTAAGTCAATGCAAAGACGCGAATAGACATCCTGCGGCTCGATTTGCGTGAATGAGGTGTGCGAATGACGAGATCGCTCAAGTTGGAAAATCTGAACTTCAGCGGACATTCGCGTCGCGTTAACTAATCATGAGCTTGCTCTTGTAGGGGAGTGATTATGACGTAGTGCCTGTTGTTGGTGTCCTAAGGGGAAATCCTCTTGCCGACACCCGACAACAGTTCATCAAACTGGGCTCGGCTCAGTCTGAAGCACTGCTGAAAGCTTCTATCATCCAGGTATAGTTTCTGGAGGAGTTGATGAACTCACAGAGCTAGGTGCACCTCTGAAATCAGGATCTAGTGGACTCAGACATGATACCGAACAAATCTATGCTGTTTTTCAGCCTTTCTAAAGCACATAAAGCACAGCTATTATCTCAATAAAATCCATGTTAGCCATTTAGCAATGAAGCTAGAGTCCTGGGGCAAACAGAAGCCCCACCCATGATGCGAATCCGCATTTATTGTGAAGTGAATTTGATGCGCTAATGAAGCGAGTAAACTCAAAATGTTCACGTGTCTATTTACGTGCAAATAGCGCAGTTTATTCGTGCGTGCCGCATCTGGTGTGTACACAGAATAACACTGAAGGCCATTGCACGCTGAATCCAAAATTTACTGATTAAAAAATTTATTCAACCTCATGTTGTGTCAATCACATTTACACACAGTCTCTGAAACGTTTGTTCGTCATAAAAAAATTTGATGTTTTTTTTCTTGTTTTTCACATCTATAAAAAGTATTTAGAGATATGTTTTTACCATTCAGAGCAACCGTACAAGCCAAATCCAGAGTTCAGTCACTTACAGAAACACTGCTGTGGCCTACTGTATGCTGTACCTTTCTCATACCGTTGTTTGGCGAGTGTGTGTCCATACCTTTGACGTACTGCCAGTCTATTATGGGTTTTTGAAAATGAGCTTCCATGCAGTGTGTAACACAGCACTAAGTGAATGAAAACATCCAGCTGAGGGTTAAATCTGAAAGTGCACCGTTATTAAAACTATTGATTCTTTAACAAAATAGTCGACTCAGAGTCGAATGAATGAATCGAGTTGGGTTCTTTTGCTTGAACGCGTCGAAGTCGATACGGTACATCACCAAATATGTAGTTCCAGATCCGGTAAAACGTGAACGCGCTTTCCCTTCAGACACTAGCGGAGCGCGGAGAATCACGGGACTGATCATGACGCGAAGATGACGATCACTGATTAATGGAGATTCGGCTGCAGGGAATAAAGGGTTAAAGTTCATTTTCACAACAACACCACGGTATAGCCAACCGTGTGCTGTGTTTGTTCCTGTCATTTTTCTGATGATTGATACATTAACCTACGCTGCAGCGCGGGACTCGTCAGCCGTTTGCTATTAAAGGAAGGAAGCAGCAGAGACTATTATGTATGTGACTTTGTCAGACATTGACAGGGACTTTGTCAGTAACTGTTACAGTTCATATGGACCAGTTTCTTCTTCCTCCGGATCATAACATGTAATTGTAATTAAAATTGTTGCCTCGTTTTGTGTAGTTTGCAAAATATGTGTTTAATTGTGTGTTATAAGTTGTAATCGCCCCGCGCGGCTTGTAATCACTTATCTATTATAGATCATTGCTTGTACTGTATCTCTCAGGTTAAATCTTTATGGGGCTATTCACATATTGCGTCCAAAACCACGTTGAAAACGCGACACATGCTTTTTTCCTTTACCGATTTAAATGCGTTTCTGAACTCACAATCCTCTGCCGTTTGCCTTTGCTATGGCCACCATCAGCTGTTCCTCACGCGCGGCGCGGTCAATTTTCAAAATAGTTCAACTTTTGCCACTGTGTGGATTAATACTGTATGTGTGTCGTTGTTATTACTTGGGGTTAGGGTTAAGAGTAGAGTAATATGCTGGTGTTTAACTGCATTGCTTTATTGCATTCCTGCATTGGGCTCACATACTCTCTGCTACTTCATAGCCGTGGTGGGTGTTTCTCTCCATCTCGCGCTGAGCGCAGTCGTTCCAATCACAACAGACTGGGTCATCGGACCAATCAGCGCAGATTAGCTTTGCGCTAAGGAGGGGTTTGGGAACAAATGAATCGCTGAACGAATCATATGGGAGTCGTTGGGATAATTAGGTAAAACTAAATGCATATTATAAGACAATGAAACCTTGCATGCATATCAGCCTGTTGTTGGAGACCCTCAAAACCAAAATATAAACTTTTATAATGCAAAATAGGGGCTCTTTAATGAAATATAAAACACTTTAAAAACTATTTAAAAAATAATTATTACCAACCAGACATAAAATATTGCTAAATAAAATGCAAATGTAAACATTGTATTTTCAAGCTTGCAACTTTCTCACCATGCTGTTCTACCTGCGTTCAGATTGCAGTCATATAAATGATGAAAATGTATTAACATAAACAATGTATTTTGTGACACCATATGTGACACATAATATAATATCAAACAATTTACTTTTTATTTCGTCCATACAAGATATATTGTCATAATGCACAATCCTACTATCAACCATTTAAAATACCTTATCAACACCCTTGCATCCACTCAAAACACCTGAACCTGAACCCTTGCAACCAACCAAAGAATTTCTGCAATGCCTTATAAAACACATCATCAAAGCCTGAGCAAACACCCTGAATACCTTAGCAATACCCTTACAAATACCCAAAACACTCCAGCAACACTCTTGCAACCCACAAAAACAATGCATCAATGCACTAGCATCAACCCAGAATGCCTTAGCAGCACCCTAGCAAACACTCAAAAAATCCACACCCTCACATAATAGGACAGGACACTATATAGCAACACCCTAGTGACTGCTGAAAATCCTAGCAACTGCCCAGAACACAATAAATGCTTTAGCAACTAACAAGAAAACCACACTTTAGCAGCCACTAAACCATTTCTTAGTGATGCCACAGAAATCATGCAGAAAATCTAATCAGCAACCTAGCAACCACCCTGAATGCCCTAGCAACACCCCAGAAGCTATCCAAAACACTTCAGCAGTGACCCAGAAAACATTGATACCCTTACAACCTCCCAAAACACCTTAGCAACACCCTAGCAACTACCCAAACCACTTCACCAATGCCCCAGCGACCAAGAAAACCTTAGCAATGCCCTGCTCAGAACACAGCAACTGCTCAGAACACATTAGCAACACCCTAGCAACTGCCCAGAACACAATTAATGCCTTGGCAACTAACAAGAAAACCACACTCATGCAACCATTAAACTATTTCCAAGCAGCACCCTCATAACCACCTAAACACATCAGAAAAACTCTAGCAACCACCCAAAATACCTTAGGAACACCCTAGCAGCCATATGTAACACATCAGCCTTACCCTTGCAACCCCCCAAAAATATTCCAGTGATGCCACAGAAATCATCCAGAAAATCTAATCTGCAACCTAGCAACCACCCAGAACGCCCTAGCAACACCCCATCAACCATCCAAATCACTTCAGCAATGACCCAGAAAACACTGATACCTTTACAACCTTCCAAATGTCTTAGCGACACCCTAATTACCCAAACCACTTCACCAATGCCCCAGCGACCAACCAGAAAACCTCAGCAATGCCCTAGCAACTGCTCAGAACACATTAGCAACAGTGTAGCCACATTATGACATGGTCTAGATGAATTCTGCACAGCATTATCATATTTTCATCTCAAAATGTGACTGTAGCTTCATAAGGTTTGGTTGTGATTGAAGAGATCCATGCCTTTGCATCCGATTGTTAATGAGTCAGCGTGCTTTGACTTGATTCATGATCCAGAGTATAAGAAATAAGAGCTTTCTAAGCATGTCTGAAGGCTTGTAATGTCACCGTTTAATTAGAGACGGATGTGGAACTCAATATGCTTCTCTTTGAGTAGCCTTTTTTGGGGTTTTCGATGCTGTCTGGCGTTTATTGTGTCTTGTTCGTTTGTGTGTGTGTGCTGTCTGGTACTGTGTGGTGACAGCGCTCTGCTGATGGCCTTTCTCTCTCTCTTTCTGTGTGTGTGTGGGGAAGGTTGGTGGGATCAGCAGGGACTGAAACGGAATGATGGTGATCAATCAACACACACACATAGACACACACACACACTCATGCACACACAAATACACACTTCTCCATCCTACGGCATGATAGACTTGAACCCGTTCACTCTTATCGACAAACCTGTGTTCTGACACTGCCTAAGACAATGTGAGTTAAAAACACTGAGTCCATGTGGATTTGTGAGCTCTCACGCTTTATGCATGCATGTGTGTGTGTGTATTCGGAGCTCTGCATTGCAGTAGAACAGACTTGGTGAGTTTGTGCATTAAGCTCGTAATCAATGATGTGTGCATTGGGCAGTCGGCACCCAGCACCCCTCTATGACGGGGTCACGACTCTCACACACCCCCCAGCGCAGGCAGAGGGGTCAGAGGTCATTCAGGGCCACTGCCATACTGATAAAGATGCGTCTGGAGCTCGGAGAGACACAAAGGGTGTGAAATTTTCATTTAATACTTATCAGTTTTTAGCAGTGCATATGGTTTTATCGCTAATGAAGTGCAACATAGCGTGTACATTGTATGAGCCTATATACATGAGGATAACGTAGTAAACGGAATTTGTCGATTACGTTTATGCGCGATTTGTGTAGAAATGTATTCTGCTCATGTCTCATGAGACCCGTTGTTTCATTCACATTGCAGACTTTCAATCAGTCGCTTGAAGATTGTTTGCGTCATTTTTTGTTTTATTTTCTTAACCGTGTTTTATTTAGTTTCATGTCGTTTTAAATTGCCATTGTTTTTATTATTGTTTTGTTGTTTCATGTATTTCTGTTCAAAGAGGCAATTTTTGGTTTATTATTTTTGTTGTTTCATCATCTGAGTTTACGTAGCCTTTGTGTTTATTATTTGGTTTTATCTTTTTGTCGTCATCAATAACTTCGTTTACCTCTTTGATTTGTTCAATATTGGCAATTGTTTTGTTTATTGTTTCACTTGTTTTCTTTAAAAAACAATTGTATTTGTATATAGTTGGTTTCATCCTCTCGTCTTGTAATTCATTGTTTTATTTATCCTTGGTCCAATTTGCTTTCATTTGTACATTATTGTTTTGTGTTGTTAGATATATTATATTGTATAGTTGTTTTCATTATTATTTCCTTCTTTTCTTCATATACACTACTATTTATTTTTTATTCATGTTTTGCATAAATTGTCATTGTCCTCCTTTTTTTATGTTTTTTTTAATCTCCGTATTCTCTTTTTCGTTTTTTGTTTGCATGTCCCTAGATGTGTCTACATGTCTTTTAATGTGGCATTCGAACACTTTTGCGCAGCTTTGGTGGTGTTGTAGCGGATGACCCTCCTCAATCAGTTGTGGAAATGTTGTCACAATATTGTGACAGACAGATTGTCGTGTGGCTGCACAGAGCTCCGCGGAGAGAGCGAGACGCCATTTCTGGCTGCTGGCTGGCTGCGTTTTTTCCAGCCTTCGGAGAAAGTGAGGGATTGATCAGTGCAGAGGGGAAGCGGAGCTGAGATGAAGAGAGGGAGTGAGGGAGGGAGAGACGGAGGGGAGGGGGGAAGGCTCTCGCTGCAGAATCTGCCGCTCGCTGGCACTCAGTCACACCGAGAGAGCGAGAGCGGCTCTCAAAGACGGCCCAGGTACAGGTACAGAGCCACGGGACAGGTGTCCGCACCACTGGAGGACGAGCGGATGACCCAGGTGACCGAAGACCAGAAGATGAGCCCTGGTCCTGATGAAGAGGATGAGCGCATCTCCTTTTGGTCACATCTCAGGATGTTTCGCTTTTCCTTTCTCAATCCTTTTCTCTTTCTCTCTTTCCTTTTACCTTGAAGATGACAAAGCTGACAGGTTTGAATGTAGACATTTTGTGTAAGTGTGTGTGTGAGGCACGTGGCGGCCGCTCTCATTTCCGGGAGTGTCCACACCGTCTGGTCCCTGAGGATGAACGATGCTGCTTGTTTGTAGGGGGAGGAGGAGTCTTCAAGGTGTGTGTGTGTGTGTATGTGTGTGTGCGTTAGATGCATGTTACACTGCGTTTGCAGTGTAAATGACATGCATGTTTTGGCTGCCGTGTGCACTATTGGATTTGCTTGCGGTCAGTGTTGTGAGGTTGCATGGTCTTGTCTGTGCTCATAAAGTCACAAAAAAGACAACTTATTGTTAACCGCTGTCTGGGGGGATCGCAGGCGATGTGCGTCCGGGTGGGTGAGGGAGACCGCTTTTTGTTAATTTTGCCCGGCTCTGATCAATTGCCGCTACACGTTTTTCGGTGTAATGGAGTCAGTGGTGAGAGACGAGACGCAGACAGACACACACATGCGCACACACACACACACACACACACACACACACACACACACACACACAC
>CAIGQV010018202.1:4864779-4876045 GCA_903798115.1 Danio jaintianensis
CACACACACACACACACACACACACGCACACACACACACACCACAAACACCCAAACAGAGCATTTATCCTCTTGCATATTTGCATATTTAAGACTTTCTAATAAATTTTGCTTATATTTCTGCATTGATTCCTGCCTCATTTTTCTCGTCCTCTGATTCCTCTGATAAAAATTACTTTTTAAAATGTACATCTTAAGGCAAGACACTGCAAATAAACAGGATAAAAAAATATATATATAATAGTGATCACCATTCATATTAGAGTCAAAGGATTTTACAGAATGGGTTTTGGGTATCTTATTGTATCATTGTATGATTAAGAAAATACTGAAAACAGGCATGGAAAAAAGCACTTTTGTATAATTAAGTGTTGTATATAATCATTCATATTATAAATAAACATATCCCACTGTAAAAAAAAACTTCGGAGAAGTGTGGTGTGTGTAAAGCTGCTGAAGTGGAGATGTGTGGCTCAGTGCAACATATTAAAACTCATTATTAGAAACATAAACATATCTACTATCTTTAAAATATCAAAAGAAACACTTAAATATGCAGTTAGGATGTTTTCTTTCCATTAGACTGAAAATAAAAACCACAAAAGCCTAAAAATCTCAAAATTGACAGGTGCAGGAAAACTGTTTTTGCCTGCAGTGTCTGACCTTGATACAAGAGCTAATTCCCTAACACACTTTAAGACTCCCTGTATATTTATGAATGCAGTATTTTCCTAAATGAAGTTTCCAATCACACAGGCAGGTGTCCGCGGCTCTGCTTTTCTATGTTACATGTTAAAGGTTGTAGCATCATCACAGCATTAGTTACATGTGTGAATGTGTGTGCGCACAACCTCGCTGGCTTCGCTGGGAAGTATGTGTGTGTGTGTACCCATAGAGCGGCCGGCCAGGCTGCAGATATCATCCATCTCCTTGTCACAAAGCGCCGGGGTTGCTGGGTAGGCAGCAGACAGCCGCTCGGCGCTGAGGATGGAGCTGAATCCTAATTCGGCCGCTCTTCTCCCCCGCCTCCCACGACGGAAAATCGTTAACCTCAGGATTGGAGAACAAAGCAGAGAGCTTTAGCCAGCGAGCTGCTGTTAACACGAAACACACATTAAACACGGCTCAGAGAGATGCGCTAAAATCATGCAAACTAGGTGGCTTTCTGAGGAGTGTAGTTGTGTTCCAAAACCTAACGAGATGCCTGCATAGTCAGCTGCCTTTTAAGACTGGAACCTAACGAATGACAGGTTTACAACACAGGTAGCAAGTCTGTCACAACTTGTAAACTGTAAATGCAATTAGTGACTAAACAAATGCTTTTATTAGAGTTTGCTTAGAAATAAACCAATGGTGTGCTACTCTAATACGACATAAGAAACACAAATTTCTGTTGTTTTCAGTAGAGTCTGTCTTCCAATTGTGATATGACTCTAAAAAACGACAAAAAAACACATCACAAACCCAAATATTGACTTGATTTCAATAGTTTACTATTGAAGCACAAATATTCACACAAATATAAGCTACACTCTCAGAAATAAAGGCACAAAATCTGTTACTGGAGCGCTACCTTTTCAAAAGGTATATTTATGTTCCTATAACAAGTCCTTAAAGGTACATATTAATGCCCAAAATACCTCATAGTATCTTAAAGCAGAGGTTCCCAAACTTTTCAGCCCGCGACCCCTAAAATAACAATGCCAGTGACCTGCGACCCCAATATCCTCTGAGGTGGTTATAAATATACAAACCTTATAGGCACACACACCAATAGGCCCAAGTCTATTTCTTCGTTTAATTTTGGAGAACGCCACTCGGAGACCATCCTCCATGTTCAGTTGTGGCCTGTATTTATTTTTGATGTACGTGAGGTCTGTAAAGGTGTCAAAGTTTAACCTGGTGCCATGAAACCAATCTGCTACATCTGACCCTATTGCTGTGTCTTTAATCTAACATAATCACCCCAGGGGTCGCAGGATAATGAGGGTGGTCACTTGGTGATTTTCTAAAATCAAATTCATTTGATTAAACTGTTAGAATTACCATATTTTATCCATAACCTACAGAAGATAAAAATAGTAGTTAATAGCTACATTAAAAAAACAACATGCTAATTTTTTTGTTTTTTTAATGTAGCTATTAACTACTATTTTTATCTTCTGTAGGTTATGGATAAAATATGGTAATTCTAACAGTTTAATCAAATGAATTTGATTTTAGAAAATCACCAAGTGACCACCCTCATTATCCTGCGACCCCTCCCCTGCCCCCCCCCCCCCCCCCCTTTTGGGCACCACCACCTTAAAGTTACAAAAGTATACCCTGAAGGTACTAAAGTCCACCTGTATGGTACAAAAGTGTACCACCCCAGTGACAGATTTTGTACCTTTATTTATGAGAAGCGTTTTTGAAGGGGGCGGGGCATGTCAGATACTAAAGAGCATTTGATTGGTCACGATTTGATGAGAAACTAAAGCTGAGCTGATGCGAATAGAACCGTTATCCATTTAGGCGGAAGTGACAAACTGCAAGCTTTACATGTTTATATCAGCTTTATATCTCGAGTTTTGTCACTGTTTTGGTGTGCAGTAGCTTGTAGATATCCTAAAAACTGACAATACTGATACTAATATCTAAAAAAACTTTATTTTAATTTCATGGGAGCTTTAAAGAAGACACCTGGTAAAATGTTTCAATTTGCGTAGCCCTAAAGACAAAGAAATATTTATCAGCTATTTTTATACGTTTACTTTTGTCGTGACATTATTTGATTGAATTGTCCTTCTTAGGTCTACGAAGCTCTGTTTCTCGCGTTTTTAGACAAACGCAAAGAATTTTTAGCCATTAGTATTTTCGACCAGCCAATCAGAATCAAGCATTCAACAGCCCTGTAGTATACTGAATATGTTTTTTTTTCCATCAGGCAGTGTATAGTGGAATGAGGTCACATCATATCTGAAGAGGCAGCTTTATTTCGTAGACCTGTTTTTGCTCTGCTGTCCGTCTGTGTTCGCGAGGACATGCGTTTGTGTTTTTCCAGCTCTTGGAAGTCTCAACGCAGGCCTCTTTGTTGTTGTGAACTCAATGGACTCTCCTGAGTCTGCAGGCCTGGAAAACAGATCCGGTCCCACACACACACAAAGGAAACTTTGATTCAAGGGTGAGTAAAACAAATGCTCTGCTTGTACCTTATCAAACTCCACGGGCCTTCCTTCTGAAGCTCAGCCTCCAGGGATTTCCCATGAAAAGGAGGAGGAGGAAAGAAAAACTGAATTATCTTTTATGCAAACTAAACAATCGTCTGCTCAGAGTCACAAACCAGCTCTTGAATCCTGGAGTTGGGAGGAAAGCGAGGCAGGAGGAGAGATGTTGACTGTGGTTTTCTGGTTCATGATGTGGTGAACTCTTTAACCTGAGTGAGAGTCTGAATCATCTCCACACATCAGCTGATCAGGCCTGTTGTTGTAGAGAAACAACATATCATACAGTTGAAGTCAATTATTAGCCCTCCTGAATTATTAGCCCCCCTGTATTCACCCCACCCCCAATTTCTGTTAATATTTTTTCAACACATTTCGAAGCATAATAGTTTTAATAACTGATTTGTTTTTTCTTTGCCATGATGACAGTACATAATATTTTACTAGATATTTTTCATGACACTAGTATTCAGCTTAAAGTGACATTTAAAGGCTTAACTAGGTTAATTAGTTTAACTAGGCAAGTTTGGGTAATTAGGCAAGTCATTTTATGGTAATGATGGTTTGTTCTGTAGACAATCAAAAAATATATATAATAACATTAATAATATTGACCTTAAAATGATTTTAAACAAATTAAAAACTCCTTTTATTCTTGCCAAAATAAAACAAATCAGACTTTCTCCAGAAGAAAAAATATTATAGGAAATACTGTAAAAAATTCCTTGCTCTGTTAAACATAATTTTTTTGAAATATTTGAAAAAGAAATTCACAGGAGGGCGAATAATTTTGTCTTCAACTGTAGGTTATATTAATAAATATATTTATTTTCATCAGAGTATTGAAGTACGACATGCTGACAACATACATGTTGTTTGATCCAACTAAATCTGCACAGTGTGCGCAATATGAAAGGAAAAGAAGTTAACTTATATTCGTTTATTGTGAATTATTCAAATGATGCTTAAATAAATACCCATATCATCACCCATATAATATTTCATATTTTTGAAAAAAAATCGAGGTTATTTTAACAATTATTAATTTCTTAATGCTTTTTTTTTTATTATTGAAACATTGTGTTGTCTAAAAGTGATAGACTTTTAGAGTGTGTCTTGTTGTTTTAGGGAAAGGAGATGCTGTAAATGACTTTTTTCATCTGTAATTTATAGGATAAAACCAAAACAATATATGTTTCACTCACACATAACTATGAATCTCAAAGAGAAGTGGTGTTTTACTTTTTTCTACAGCTGTATATATGTGTGTTAAATCTTTATTTGTCAATATTTATAATCAATATGGTGGCACGGTGGCTCAGTGGTTAGCACTGTCGCCTCACAGCAAGAAGGTCACTGGTTGAAGGCTGGGCCATTTGGCATTTCTGTGTGGAGTTTGCATGTTCTCCCCGTGTTGGCGTGGGTTTCCTCCGGTTGCTCTGGTTTCCCCCACAGCCCAAAGACATGCGCTATAGGTGAATTGAATAAACTAAATTGGCCGTAGTGTATGTGAGAGTGTATGGGTGTTTCCCAGTACTGGGTTGTGGCTGGAAGGGCATCCGCTGTGTAAAACATATGCTGGAATAGTTGGCGGTTCATTCCGCTGTGGCGACCTCTGAAATAGAGACTAAGCTGAAGGAAAATGAATAAATGATAATTAATATTGGTTGGAATAACTCTGACTTTTCAATCACAACAAATGAAATCTTAAATTTGGAAGAAATCTTATCAGAACATTATAGAATAAAACAAATATTAACATTTTACTCAAAAGCATACCTAATAAATCCAGAGAAAATGAAAAATTCCAAGTGGTCTCTTTATTTGTTCCCCACAGCTTGTTTTTCTCCCATGCAGCTTTATTTATTGGTTCCACATATTAGAATGTACTTTTAAATTATTTTAAATAAGGTAGTTTTGTATAAGGGCGACATGGTGGCTCAGTAGTTAGCACTGTTGCCTCACAGCAAGAAGGTCGCTGGTTCGAGTCCCGGCTGGGCCAGTTGGCATTTCTGTGTGGAGTTTGCATGTTCTCCCTGTGTTGGCGTGGGTTTCCTCCGGGTCCTCCGGTTTCCCCCACAGTCCAAAGACATGCGGTATAGGTGAATTGAATAAACTAAATTGGTCGTAGTGTATGAGTGTGTGCATGTGAGTGTTGGGTGTTTCCCAGTACTGGGTTGCAGCTGGAAGGGCATCCGCTGTATAAAACATATGCTGGAACAGTTGGCGATTCATTCCGCTGTGGCGACCCCTGATGAATAAAGGGACTAAGCTGAAGGAAAATGAATGAATGAGTTTTGTATAAAAGGTATAAAAATGTTTAATCTTATTCAACTTTAGTGTTTTGTGTGCATTGTCAATGTGCAAATGTGTGTATTTTGTGTGCACTGTTCTGTTTTACCTTTCTTCTGAGCCATATATATATATATATATATATATATATATATATATATATATATACATATATATTTCAAAATATATATACATACAGTTGAAGTCAAAATTATTAAACCCCCTGAATTATTAGCCCCCGTTTATTTTTTTCCCCAATTTCTGTTTAACGGAGAGAAGATTTTTTCAACACATTTCTAAACATAATAGTTTTAATAACTCATTTCTAATAACTGATTTATTTTATCTTTGCCATGATGACAGTACATAATATTTTACTAGATATTTTTCAAGACACTTCTATACAGCTTAAAGCGACATTTAAAGGCTTAATTAGGTTAATTAGGTTAACTAGTCACTGGGCAGGATAGGGTAATTAGGCAAGTTATTGTATAACGATGGTTTGTTCTGTAGACTATCGAAAAGAAATATAGCTTAAAGGGGCTAATAATATTGACCTTAAAATGTTTTTTTAAAAATTAAAAACTGCTTTTATTCTAGCTGAAATAAAACAAATAAGACTTTCTCCAGAAGAAAAAATATTATCAGACATACTGTGAAAATTTCCTTGCTCTGTTAAACATCATTTGGGAAATATTTAAAAAAAAAAAAAAATCAAAGGGGGTTTAATAATTCTGATTTCAACTGTATATGAAACATTTTTACAGTGATTTACAGAAGACACACACAGTAAAATGTTTCAATTTGCATAGGCTTAAAAAATGAATTCATCTGCATGACAATTGAATATTATCAGCTGTTTGTAATACTTTTACTTTTGAATTTTCCTTCTCTGGTGTGCCATGTGATTTTATTAGATGTAAAAGTGTGATGTTTCTCCGAAGTGATGATGGTGTGGACTGGATGATGGTGTCTGCTGTCTCTCAGCGGCTCAGCGGTGCTGCTCTTCTGCTGGAGCTCCAGCGCAAACACCCTTGCAGCTGCGTGTCAGACATGATAGAAGAAGCAGCCAGAACACGAGCACGCCGACAGATGGAGCCGCCCGACTGTGGAGAGTCCCGTCCACAGGACAGCTGGGGGATCAACTATATCATGGGCTGTTGAGGAACAGGAGCAACGTCAAAACAGACACAAACATGACTAGATCTGGGAGATCTTTAAAAATCTGATGACACAATCTCATGGTACTTTATAGTTCATCCAAATATAAAAAATTACTCACTATTTACTCTCCATCAACTGGTTCCAAAGCTTTGTGCCTCTTTTTTCTGATGAACACAAAAGAAGATATTTTGAAAAATTTTACAAACCTGTAACCATTGACTTTCATTGCTCAAAAAACAAATACTATGGAAGCCAAATGTCAGGTTTTCAGCTTCAAAATATCTTCTTTTGTGTTCAACAGAAGAAACAAACACAAACAAAGGTTTGAAACAAGTACAGAGTAGGTAAACGATGACAGAATTTTAATTTTTGGGTGAACTATCCCTCTAACTGTTTTACGTTGTGACTATTAAGCGGTTATTGAATTTGTACGAACTGCTCACACGTAAATGCTCATGGTTAAAAGGGATAGTTCACCCAAAAATGAAAATTTCATCATTGTTTACCCACCCTTTACTTGTTTCAAACCTTTATGAGTTTCTTTTGTCTGTTGAACACAAAAGAAGATATTTTGAAGAAAGCTGAAAACCTGTAACCATCGACTTTCATGTTTTTCCTGCAATGGTCAATGGTTGCATGTTTTCAGCTTTCTTCAAAATATAATCTTTTTTGTGTTCAACGGAAAATAGAAACTCCTAAAGGTTTGGACTCACTTGAGGGAGAGTAAATTTTACATTTTGGGTGAATTATCCCTTTAATTTTCCCAAAGTGTTCACACTAGCCAGGTTTGGTTCGAAAAAAAATATATATAATAATGGTTCCATATTGGTACTTCAAAGATAGGCCTATAAAGTACCTAACAATTATAGGAAGTACACTTTTTTACTTTTAAGGTATTAATGTGTACCCTTTAGGTGTGTGCTACGCTTTTTGAGACTGTACCACCCCAGTCACAGCTAGCTTTATTAGCACACTGTAAAAGTGCTACATTTTCAAACAAATTCTCATGGAGCCACAATGTAACATTAGAATCAGAATCGGTTTTATTGCCAAGTGTGCTTACACACACAAGGAATTTGTTTTGGCTACAGAAGCTTCCAGATTATTACTCCCAAAAACTTGGGAGTAATAATCGATGACCAGCTAACCTTCACAGATCATATTGCCAACACTGCCAGGTCCTGCAGATTCCTTCTCCACAACATTAGGAAGATCAGACCTTTTCTCTCAGAGCATGCTGCACAAATCCTGGTACAAGCTCTGGTCCTGTCCAGGCTGGATTACTGCAATGCTTTACTCGCTGGACTCCCGGCCTGCACTATCAAACCTCTACAGATGATACAGAATGCGGCGGCAAGAGTGGTCTTCAAGGAACCAAAAAGAGCGCATGTAACACCCCTCTTTGTCAGGTTACATTGGCTCCCTATAGCCGCCCGCATCGAATTTAAAGCTCTGCTCATATCCTACAAGACCACCACAGGTTTAGCACCCGCCTACCTTCACTCACTAATACAGACATATTTACCCTCCAGATCACTGCGCTCTGCTAACGAGCGTCGTCTCATGGTGCCGTCCCAAAAGGGTAAGAAATCACTCTCCCGCACTTTCTCTGAATCAGTCCCACGATGGTGGAACGATCTGCCTCTTACAACACGTTTGGCAGACTCTGTGTCCATCTTTAAAAATCGCCTTAAAACTCATCTCTTCCGTCTACCTCTGACCCACTAAAAAAAAAAAAAAAAAAAAAACCTTGACTGCACTTAGCTCGTATATTGTGTTTTACCTACTCAAGACTAGTCCGATTTCACTTATGTATGCTTTGTTTCCTCTTGTACTGATTGCTTCTTTTGTGAACCTCAATTGTAAGTCGCTTTGGATAAAAGCGTCAGCTAAATGACTAAATGTAAATGTAATGTAAATGTGTACATAAAGTGACAAGTGACAACACAAAATAAATATGAGAAAAATACGACACACATTAAACAGAGATGCAGTTAGACAAAAGAGCTCTGGATGATGAATTGTTTGTGCAGATTTGTTATAAATGTACAAGTTATAAGGTGCTGTGTACAAATGCGTATGGAGAAGTATTGCATTGTATACTGTTATAAGGTGCTGTGTACAGGTGCGTATGATAAAGTATTGCACATGTTTATTGCACATAATGTAGTTAGATTTTTTATCACACACATTTCTACTAGACCGATGTTGCTAATAGCGGATGCACCGATAAATACATCATGCTAATACATATCTATCAACATTAAATGTACAGTCTGTAGAATGGATATTTAATTAAATATTTTCCAAAAATGCTATTGCGTTAATAAGTTACCCAGTGCTATTTTGTTGGCTGACAGGAAAGGTAATGTAAATGTAAAGAAGAGCCGGAATCTTTACATGCAGGAGTAGCTACACGTCGTGGGTTATTGTAGCCTGAAGACTGTTGGCCTACGCTTCCACTTTTTTCAGAATTATTATTATGAAGTTAGCGTTGCCATGGCAGCAGGAGCACTGCGGCGCTGGTGGTCAGCACAGGTGAGTTTTCTGACCCCGGGCTCTAGTTGACCACTCATACTGATGAGAAAGCAGCTCTTCAAACTCCAGCTCAAACATTACCTCTGACAGCAGAGATCGGCGCTAATGTGGAATTACAGCCCAATCATTCTGCTGGTCAGCGGACTGAGTGGACTGACATTTAATACATCAGCCTTGAAGACACCTGAGCTCTTGAATGTATGCATTAAATCCGTTTTCTGCAGGATTCCTCCTCACAGATGTTTGGTCTTTCATGTGTGACGCACTGTTTGCGAAACTCACCTGCATATGGTTTCATATGAAAACAAAAGGCTCTAATTATTTTTAATATGTTCTGAAGCTTGCAGTAAAGGTGTGTTAAAGCTGATCTCTGGCTATCATATGGGTTTAGATTAGAAATGTAATGTTGTGCTATGTAGCGCTGTCGCCTCACAGCAAGAAGGTCACTGGTTCGAGCCTTGGCTGGGTCAGTTGGCATTTCTGTGTGGAGTTTGCATGTTCTCCCTGTGTCCGCGTGGGTTTCCTCCAGGTGCTCCGGTTTCCCCCACAAGTCCAAAGACATGCGCTATAGGTGAATTGGGTAAGTGAAATTGTCCGTAGTGTGTGTGAATGAGTGTGTATGGGTGTTTCCCAGTGATGGGTTGCAGCTGGAAGGGCATCCGCTGTGTAAAACATATGCTGGATAAGTTGGCGGTTCATTCTGCTGTGGCGACCACTGATTAATAAAGGGACTAAGCCGAAAAGAAAATGAATGAATGGATGTTGTGCTATATTAAATATAGTGACAGATGTTAGCTACAACATAAGATAAACATAGGTAAAAATCCACGCAGTTACTGCTGAAGTAGTTCAAATGGAGTTTAGAGTCTGTGTTTATGAATGGAGTAAATGAAAAATAAATCACGACAGATTATGGATGCAATGTTAATATTGGAGGGAAAATCTGCAAGTTTTGATTCTCTCCTTGCTTGTTCTGGGTATTTGAGAGTTGATTTTCTGTTAAAAAGAAGAAACACTGAGGACATCTAGTGGACAACCACATTAATACATGATGTGATATTTTCTTAAGTGAAGTGAAGTGAAGTGTAGTGTGGCCAAGTATGGTGTCCCATACTTGGAATTTGTGCTCTGCATTTAACCCATCCAAGTGCACACACACAGTTAGTGAACACACACATACCGTGAACACACACCCGGAGCAGTAAAGGTTACTTAATAGATTGAAAGAGGTAGCGCACCCAAAAATTACAATTATTTTGAAGACATTGATTTATATATGGGCGACACGGTGGCTCAGTGGTTAGCATTGACGCCTCAGAGCAAAAAGGTCGCTGGTTTGAGTCCCGGCTGGGTCAGTTGGCATTTCTGTGTGGAGTTTGCATGTTCTCCCCGTGTTGGTGTGGGTTTCCTCCGGGTGCTCCGGTTTCCCCCACAGTCCAAAGACATGCGGTATAGGTGAATGGAATAAACTAAATTGGTCATAGTGTAAATGTGTGTAAATAAGTGTGTACGGATGTTTCCCAGTACTGGGTTGCAGCTGGAAGAGCATCCGCTGTGATACATGCTGGATAAGTTGGCGGTTCATTCTGCTGTGGCAACCACTGATGAATAAAGGGACTAAGCTGAAGGAAAATGAATGAATGATTTATATATTGATGTCGATATCGATTTACAACATCCTTCAAAATATTTTCTTTTGTGTTTAATAGAAAAAAAATGAAACTCATAAATCTTTCGAACCACTTGAGAGTGAGTAAATATTGAGTACATTTGTACATGTTGGGTGAACTATCTCTTTAAAAGCGAAATCCACAATTATACATTTTCAATGGTCTGTTTCACATTGTGTAGATTAGAATGGCCTGTGATAGTCATAGATGAGGTAAATTCATTTAAATTGTGCCACTCCGAGTCCTTCATCACTAGGATAACTAGCTTATTTCCAGTCAAAACTATGATGAATACTAAAACACTGAACATATTTCTGTCTAATGAAATGCATCAATGTTCCTGAAGAAGTCTTCCCTGCTGAAAAATCCAGCTTAAACCAGCCTAGGATGGTTGGCTGGT
>CAIGQV010018202.1:4876445-4908792 GCA_903798115.1 Danio jaintianensis
ACCAGCCAACCATCCTAGGCTGGTTTAAGCTGGATTTTTCAGCAGGGTTGGGATTCATAAAATGGCTACCAACACTAAGCTATGTAGCTTACCCATTGCGTCATATACATCTGTCTTAGTATGCAAAAAGAAAAGGATACATTATTTACGTGATTATTTAGACGAAGTAAGTATGTGGATTAAAGATTAAAATGTATAATGTTCAGTTTCTTGTACAGACAAATTTACATGGCATCAACTTATCGTTAGCAAGTGCCAGTGACTAGCATTTTATGAATCTTCTTTAATAGCCTATTCTACAGAGGAAAATGTCACCTAGGTTACCTCTTAGTGTGTAATAACACCAAATCTAAATTTTGGGTGAACTATTATTTACAACCTGACTAGCTTTAGTGCTTTAATAGAAAATAAATCAACAATTTGAAATAAGATGGATTGGTAGGCAAGCACTTCATAGCGCTTAATAGCTTTAATTAATTAAGCCGTTAACATGATTATTTAAGCCATTAAAATATATAGCAACAAATTATCCTCGATAATTCGAAGCGTTATAACTTTCGCCTGCTTTCCCGCCCTTCGGGAAGCAAACATGCGTAGAATGATAACCTGCGTCGCACTTCCGGTTTGACAAACTAACTGAAACAAGTCATTCAAATAATACAGCGAACGCTGAATGAGGGGTAAGTTTTTTTTTTGCCACTTTATTATGTCCGTAATGAGAATAAGGTTGTATTTAAACCTGACATTAATGTTTCCTCTAGAATATTTTCACGTCATTCATGCTCTGCTTCATGTAATTTGTTGATTTTATTCCTCTTTCTTTGAATATTCGATGGCTTAAATTCACTGTACCCAGTTTTCACTGATTGTTTACAGGTTAGCAGAAGTGTGAGCTCACATAAGCGTCATGTGGCGAAGGAAAAAGGTGTATTTCTTAGCATAAAACCGACAAAACATCTTAACCTGTTGTCATTTGTTGCTGCACGCGCTCCCGTTGTCCAGAAGGGGGCAGCAGCGCGTCAGTCTTCAGTAATTAATGCATAGTGTTGAGAATAAACGTCTAATCTGCTAAACCCGTGAAGGAAGTCATGTTTCTCATCTCTGTCGCTGATAATGTGACGCTAATGTTAAAGGATGGTTTGATAAAGCAGAATTTCGGCGTGGAAGAGACATTTAAACAGTAAAATAGATATTGGTGATGAATGGCCAGGCAGTCCTTCACACGGACCACACATACCGCACCGTCTCATCATTTCATCAAACATATTGCTCAAATTTGATCTGCCGTTTATGTGTCCCGTGAGGCCCCTGGCTGCATGAGAAATGCTAAACTAATAGGAATTGATTAGAGTCGGATCTCTCGGGCTGCTCGTTCCCAGCGGTGGTGCTGATTTATGCGGCCTGTCAGTCTGTCTGATGAAGACAGATGCACTCAGAATAACTGCGGCGCAACTTCACTTCACTTTGCTGCATTTTAATGGCTTTAATTTAGGGAGGAAATTATTATTATTATTATTAATATACAGGCTGATTGAAGTGACGGCAGATGGAGAATCTTAGAGAGAGTGTGTGTGTTGGTTTGTTTCCAGAATTCCCAGGTATATCAGCTATTCCTATCATTTATGTAGAAAAATATAGTCAATATATACAAGGAGGACAATGACTTTGCAAATGTCAAGTTCTCCGACAATGACTACTTTTCACCTTTTTCAAAATTTCATTATAAAATATTATAAATTCTGGGAAGAGTAAATGAGCGTTTATGTGTGGGAAAATATCAGCAATCAAGTCTAGGAATAATAAAACATATTTATTTCTTGCGAGTTGATCCTTCAATTTATTTTTTATCTCAGTATGATGACTTTTCTGCTCTTCCTCATCTTTCACTAGCAGCAAACTAGCAGTTGTAGTAGGGGTGTGGCCTAATCTTTTTTTTATTTATATATAGCTTGAACTGACAATACAAGAACATCAGAACAAAGTCCAAGGGATCACAGACAGAACTTAAAAAAAGGTCAATAATATACATAGTCATAAGAAAAACTATAAACGCGTACAAATAACATATCATTAGACAGAAAGGGAAAATAATAATAATTGTAGTATTAATAATAATGTAATAATACTAAAATTACTAAATTAAACAAACAAATGAAATTACAATGACACCTAAATAACCATAAGGAAAGCAACTAAAATCGAGGATCTTCTTTAAATACATCTGTATAATATTTCAGGAATTTTAGGATTTTTTAAATTCTTAATAAGATGAAGGGATTTTAGGAGTGAGTTAAATTCTATTCTAAAATGAGCAAAGGATGGGTAATTATTTGCGAATTTCTGTTTGTGAATTAAAAATTTGCCATATAAAATAAAACAATTTATAATGTGTTCCAGGGGGTTATCTTTTGGGTTATTATAATAAAAAAATAATGTCTTTTAGACTAAAGGAATTCACAGCATTGGCAGAATCAAATAAACGAGAAGCTAGGAGTGACCAAAATTGCTTGGAAATTGGACAATCAAAAAACATATGTACTAATGTCTCCTCTGCTTGTTTGCAGAAAGAACAGGAGCTGTCCAAAAATTTTGAAATACTAGAATTTACCGGATAAATTTTATGTAAAACTTTCAAATGTATTTCTTTTGCCTTGTTGGAAATGCAATATTTCCCAGGTTAAAGCCAGGTTCTATTCCAGTCTATATCCTCAACCAAGGACCTCCAGTAGAACTTTCCTCTAGAAGAAATGTTCCTTTTAAATTGAAAAATTTGACGCACAAACCTATTGTTACATTTCTTATCTAACAGACTAACGGTGTGGTCTAATCATATTACACCCAAGCGGTCAAACTGACGTCATCAGAGAAGGACTGCCATTCCAGAGTGGAAGAACATAGTTAGATTTTGATTAAAGATTACCAAAAGAAAAGTTTTTTTTAAGTGGATATACTTGCATGGATTATTTGTTTACCATAAAATAAACATTGTAAATGTTCTTTAGTAAATGTAACTTTAAGGGTGAACTTTAAAAAAAACAAACATATAATTTAAAATATAGCCAAAAGAATATATCTGCTCAGCAATCATCTAATATTTGAGCCAGGGGCGAGGCCAGAAATCTGAAATTGGGTGCACCTTGGTGAAATATTGTGGACCTCGGTTCATCTTTGCTTTATTTATCTGTAATTTGTTTAATATAATTTGACCATGATTCACTCTCCTACAGATCATCCCAATCAATTGAAATGAATAAATTCTTTCCAAACAGCGCTTTTCAAGCCATGTGGTGAAATTGTATTCAGTCGTACGAATTGTACGATTTTTAAAAGGGGGCGTGGCACCAAACCCCACCCCTAAACCCAACTGTCATTGGGGATGAGCAAATCATACTAAATTATATGAATGAGATCGCACAAATTCATACGAACTAGCCACTAAATCAAACGGTTATGAACTGCCATGAGATAGCGTTAATATATCACAATAGAGATTTTGGGCGGCACGGTGGAGAGAATGTATGTGTGTTTAACAGTACTGGGTTGCGGCTGGAAGGGCATCCGCTGCATAAAACATATGCCGGAATAGTTGGTGGTTCATTCTGCTGTGGCAACCCCTGATAAATAAGAGACTAAGCCGAAGGAAAATGAATGAATGTCAGATTTTTCCAATGTTGTGCAGCCCTAATTTGATTTATGTTTGGGATCCATTTGAGTTTGAGTTTATGACCATTTATGTTTCCTATACATATTTCAGGTAGAACATAATTTTCTCCATGACATTATTCTTCAATAGCATTAATCTAACCATATAGTCATCTAAAAGAGACACACCTCTCATCACTTTCAGGTTGTGTTGGTCATGTGACAGATCAGGTGTTGGAGTCTGAATGTTTAGGACAGCAAACAAACACCAGCAGATATCTCAAAAGACCAACTGGAAAAGGTATGTTGCCATTATTTTCATGCTATTTGGAGGCTGTTTTTGTGACTTTTGTGGTTGTTTGCTTGATGTTTAAAAGACTTCAGTTTGATTCATTGATGGATTTGTTGTCAGGACAGGTAGAATGACTGGTAATAACCTGTATGGATCAGTGTTTTGAGCAGTCAGTCTTTCCGTGCTTCTTAATCTGACCGAAGAATGGCCTGTCCTTTCACTTGCCATTAAAGCGTCTGCCATTTCTATTTAGAGAGAAAAAGAGTGCTCATTAATGAATCTATCCATCTATCAAAAAGCTTTCCTCTGATTCTCATTCATATCATCATCAGCAGCACTCAATGTGTTTTCTAATGAGAAAAGTGTCAATACCGCTTCACTTCCTGTGACGGCTGTCTTGGGCTTTCATGAAGTTGTCATGGTGATCAAACAGCCGCTGTGGTGTTTTTCTGACAAAAGAACAGAGCTTGACATGACTGAAGCATGACTGAGCTCTCCAAGTTGCAGGCGAAACACATGCTTCGCTCTAAATTACTCAAGCTGACAGATGTTCTTTTCATTTTTTCCTCCCAATTTTGTATGCGAAAGCCTTCTGTTTCTGCTTTTAATGACTCGTGTGGTTTCTGTGTTGGGATTTTGGATTATTGTAGGCGTTTGGTTCTTCAGCGCATGTGTTTCTCACAGAGTTTGTGTTGCATTAGACCTGGTGTCTGTTGACTATGTTAAAATGAGCAAAATGACTTCCTCAAATACATCTGAAACAGATTCAAATATGTGTAACATTATGAACAAAGCATTGAAAGCTAATGTGCCTCATTTTGACCACTTTCAATCCCCCCCCCCCCCCATCAAATTGATGTGTTATAAGAAAACAAGCTAGATTGCCACCTGATTTATTTTTCAGACATGTCAACATTTGGTTCTGTTTGGTAATGTTATATTATATGTTGGATAGTTATTTATTTATGATGGATAGTAGGGGTGTCAAAATTAATTGTTTCTTCGGTGCACCACAATGGACAATTTGGTATCGGTTCAATAATAGGTCCTAACCGGATATTATGTACTGATGTCATTTATCTCACATGCGCTATATTGTGGTAGCTTAATAGGGCGAGGGAGGTGAGCGCGAGTAATACTGTGCACAATGTGAAGAAACTGTGCACAATGTGAAGTTTATTTCTAAATAATTTTGAGAGGATCACGTGCTTATGATTTACCACAGCCGGTCCCGCATTAGCTAATCATGATCCTCCAATCAGATGACTCCTTAGTTACTATAAATCACCACAGTCTTCATTCCACATTTATCTTAGTCTGGAGGAAACCCCCCTTCCTCCCCTTCTCCCCCTTTTTTCTCCTGGATTGGGTGGCATGGTGGCCTAGTGGTTAGCACTGTTGCCCCACAGCAAGAACACCGCTGGCTATGGTCCTCGGCAGGCCGGTTGGTGTTTTTGTGCGGAGTTTGCATGTTCTCCCTGTGTCCGCGTGGGTTTCCCCCGGGTTCCCCCGGTTTCCTCTCACCGTCCAGAGTTATGCGTCATATATAATAGACTAAGCCAAACGGGCACTTTGTCTAGCTCCCAGCATCAGTATCTTTCTTTCTCAAAGTAGTTCACCTTAGCCACATCAGCCGGGGAGTTTGTGAGATCTACCTGAGCCCAATCTCCCCCCTCGCCCTGTGAACGGGAGGGAGCCCTGAGCTCGAGGATCCCTTGAGCTCAGCGCTCTCTCCCAGGACAGCATGCCAAAAAGCTTATGATGAATCATCAGCTAAGTGTGAACTCTTGAATCACTGCGTGTGTTTGCTGGACAGTCTTTCACTGACACTGAAGTTACAGCAGAAGCCCCTATTTCACTGCTGGGGAGAAAATGAAAGTTGTAAACTCCATTTTTCTCTCTCTCTCTCTCTCTCACTGTGGACCTTTGACCTGCTGGTGTGAGGTAATGTTTCCTCTCCTCTCGTCTGTTACAGTGATATTTGTGGATCCAGACACAAGCGTTTCTGCAGAGCGAGTTTTCTCCACCGCGTCTATCACGGATCAGCTGTGATCGCCACTGTCGTTTATCAGTGTCACTCGTCGGTGAACAGTTTTAGAGCCAATCGCAGCCTTTTCTGAAAACCTCAAAAGCAAGCGGGATAATATGTACATTTGTTTATTTGCTATAAATGCTCATGTTGTTCTGTGGATGTACTTTAGTTTTGTTTGATATATTCAAAAAGAGGTTTTTTTTGAGCAGGTAAAATTAAAGCTACATTTCATATATCTGACTGCTTGTATTAAAGGACAAAACTGTATTACAAATACATATGAAATGTATTTATACTTTTTAATACAAGAATTCTTGTGCTGTGAAGTAGAATATAAAATTGTGTATGGAAAGCATCGTCAATGCACCGAGATATCGAATTAAACCGAATCAATGGCATGATAATCGTAACCGAACCGAACCGTGAGACCAGTGTAGGGTCACACCTCTAATGGATAGGGTGTTTTGTGTTGGAGTCATGATTGCTTGTTATTAGTGCTATCAAAAGATTAATTGCGATTAATCCCATCTAAAATTAAAGCTTGTATTTACATAATAGACGTATATCACACACATGCATGTATTTGAGGAAATGTTTATATTTATAAACTAAATATTTATATTTAATACAAATTATATATAAATATATATGTAAATATATTGGTATAGACAATATTTATACACCAATGTAAATACAAACTTTTATTTTGGACGTGATTAATCGTGATTAATCGTTTGACAGCACTACTTGTTATATTATGCATGATGATTGGTTTGCATCAGTAATAGTCTGTAGTATCGTTCGTTCTTGTTGTGAGCAGAAGAAGACAGGGTCGGCGATATAAGGTAAGTAATAGATTTTATTTTAACAGTTTGGACACAACAACACTGTGGCTGTGTGTGTGTGCTCTCTCTTCTTCCGGCTGCTTCTTCTCCTCTCCTTAAGAAGGGTGTCTCTCCGGCCCAATCACTAGAACAAACAGGTGTTATTTATTGTTTCAGATTGGCCCGCTGACTAGCTGCCGGGCTCCAAGCATGCTCTCCCCCCTTATTGGGCGTTCGATCATGCTTACCTCTCCACATGTTGTTTTCTTTAAAACACTGTGACTTTCTGACTTTCTGTGCATGTATATATCTGATGAATTCAGGTCAGGAGACTAAAACTTTACATTTAATAAATCTTTGAGCATTGAATGTATTGATAGTGTACAGGATTATTTGGTTGCTATCTATTGAACTGAACCTTATACTGTAGGACTTTTAAAAGAAGGATTGCAAAATAAGGGTTTGTTACGAACTATAGTAAAAGCCATTCTGAGATATCATGCTTTTTCCAGATGCTGATCAGGAAGGTATGTTTAATGTCGTTTTAAATGAAGTGTGGTACGGGGGACTTGGTTTCTAGTTTCAAAATGTAGTTATTCTTCAGACATTCCCCTATAAATACGTTCTGTATCAGCTGTATGCAGCAGAGTGGCCCACTTTTGATTCTCAGTCATTGAAAATGGGTTAAACTGATGCTGCATTGAGCTCCCAGTATCTCAGTATAAACCAAAATACTATGAAACATTTTAAAAAAGCATTCTAATTCATGACGCTTATTTTTTTTCTATCAATATTTGATGCCCTTTAGATTTTAAAGCATTTTCAAATCTTAGCATTTTTAGTTTTTTTTATTACTACAGGTTATTATAATATATATCATTTCTTTATTAATTACTATTATTATTATAATTTATTTATTTTTATTTATTTATTTATTTATTTTTACAAACATATTTATATATAATTTTTTTCAAAATATTTTTTAGATATAAATCCTTCTATAGTGTCTTAGTGTCAAGATCTTTTAGCCATGTTGTGCAGCTGAGGATCCCTTGATCCTTTTATAAGAGCCGTTGGATTGAATTGCTTTAATCTTCAGCTGGTTTGTAGGTGGCTCTTTTGTTCACGCGTCTCCAAACATTCCTTGCCTTCACATCTCTTCAGCAGATTAGAGGAATATTCTTTCAGCACACACTATATATCAGAGAGTCCTGCAACTTAAGACTGAATAAGAGATTTGAGACGGGGATATTTGGTTTTTCAGTTGCATAAGACTTATTTATTTCCGAATTAAACGTCTGATTAAAAGCATGTGGATGTTTCCAGCTCAGGAGTTGCATATATTTCCAACAACAGTAGTTCAGGATGAACCTATCATGCAGTTTAATAAAACTCAGGGCTTTTAGAAGCGTAATGCTGCAGTTCTAGGACAGCATCTCTTCTGCTGATATTCAAGACATCAATAACGCTCCTACAGGAGATGTGGCAAAAAGCAACAATATTGATGGATTCTCTCTTGTAAAATGACTACTGTCGGGGTGACTGGAGCGGTATAAATAATGCATGCTCGCCCTCTCTCTTTCTTTCGCTCTTTAATAATAGTCGCAGCTAAAAGTCACATACTGCAGGTCAATAATGACTGTGAGTTGGACGGCGTTTGGCATCTTTGATCTTTGCAGATGACCTTAGTGAACCGAAAACAATTATCTCAGCTGAATCTGTGTCTCTGCGCGTGAAATGACTGCTAGATATTGGCTGTGAGCCACATCAAACTAGAGGAAGTTTCATCGAAAAACACTTTCTTCAAAAAACTTTGGAGGACTTTAATGATGCTCATCCATTTATATCCCCATACCACTTTTAAAATGCAAGCATATGCATAAAGAACGCGTTAAGCATGCCGTTGAATGAGATTTTATAGAGCATGTTTTACTTGAAATAAATTTGTTGAGCTTAATATTTATGAGTGTTGTTTGTAAAGGGATTACATAGGTCAATATTTGGTCAGTCTTTGGCCATTTGGGTGTCACAGTATATTGGTATTGATGATAACCGTGATATTCAAAACCGCCAACCTGATTTGACCAAGTAGGACATGTTCCTGGATTAACATCTATGTTGATCCTGGAACAACATTCCAATCAGCCAATCAGAATTAAGGGATACGTTTACAGATTATGTTAAGTTTAGGCTTACGGTTAGGTTTATGCACTTCTACATGATTGTTATCCAACTAATATTCCCCTCTGATTTTGGGAATAATTTACATTTATGGTTTGGTTTAGGTGTGTGGAATAGGTTTGGATTACATTTCCGAACAAAAATGATGTTCCAGGATCGACATAGATGTTAATCCAGGATCGCATCGCACTTGGCAAAATCATGACATGCATTCAAAACATGAAATACTGATATCATGTTAATTTAGGGTGTGACATTATTGGCGATAACCATAATATTCAAAATCATTGGGATCTCTTGATAGCATGACGCATAAATACTCCAGCGCCAGTACCATTTTTTTTTCTGGTTTCTAGTAAAAAGAACAAACAATCTAAATAAACAAAGTAAAAAAAAAAAAAAGATTTTTTTTTTCTTCCAAGGTTTCTATAGATATATTGATATCTTCAATTCTTTTTGCCACAATAACCATGGTGTGAAATATCCAATATCGTGACAGCCCTACTTGGATGTAAACAACAGCATTGCATGGTTAATGTAATAGTGAATATGTTGTTCTGCCTAAAAAACAAATGGAAACTGCTACAGTAAATTGTATAGAGAAATACTTCGTAAGTAGGAAAGGGTGCAAAATTTTTGGCAAACTGAATTTAATAATACACTGTAAAATTAAACAAATAAATTAACAGTTTTCCGTATTTTGTGATTCATGTTTTTATTTTTTTATTATTTCTGCTTTTGAATCACATTATGAGACCTTGAGCTTTCTTCTGCCAACTTTTAAGCTTAAAAAGTTGGAAGAAGTGACTCTTATGAACATTTTTAATATTTGAATGTGATACGTTGTCTGGGCTGGTGTTGTAAATTATGTTGCAAAAACCTTGTAATAAGCTGCCAGTACATTTTCTGTTACAGATTACTTTCTCTATATATTATTTCTTATACATTATATTATTTCATTCATTCATTAATTTTCTTTTCGGCTTAGTCCCTTTATTAATCTGGGGTCGCCACAGCGGGATGAACCGCCAACTTATCCAGCATATGTTTTACGCAGCGGATGCCCTTCCAGCCGCAACCCATCTCTGGGAAACATCCATACACACCCATTCACACACATACACTACGGACAATTTTAGCTTACCCAATTCACCTATACCGCATGTCTTTGGACTTGTGGGGGAAACCGGAGCAGCCGGAGGAAACCCACGCCAACACGGGGAGAACATGCAAACTCCACACAGAAATGCCAACTGACCCAGCCGAGGCTCGAACCAGCGACCTTCTTGCTGTGAGGCGAACGTGCTACCCACTGCGCCACCGCGTCGCCTCATTATATTATTTCGAACTACTAAAATGTCAATAAAAGTCACTTTGTTAAACTGTAGAGTTGAATTTACAATATCAAAGTCTGTTAAGTAACAGATATTTTTTACAGTGTAGGTGGTAAAAGATATGTATGAGCAGTATTAATTAAGATATTAGCCTAAAATTTCAACACAAATAAGATTTTTGCCCTGCAAATCCTGGTTCAGTTTGGCCAACCACAAACAACTTTTGTACCTCAGACAGTTTTTTTTTTTTTTGTTTTTTTCTTCTGCTTGATTTTTTTTTTTTTTTTTTGGCAGTCTACAGTATATAAGTCTAGGTGGCACGGTGGCTCAGTGGGTAGCACTGTCACCTCACAGCAAGAAGGTCGCTGGTTTGAGTCTCGGCTGGGCCAGTTGGCATTTCTGTGTGGAGTTTGCATGTTCTCCCCGTGTTCGTGTGGGTTTCTTCCGGGTGCTCCGGTTTCCCCCATAGGGGAATTTGGTAATCAAAATTGGCCGAAGTATATGAGTGCATGTGAATGGGTGTATGGGTGTTTACCTGTACTGGGTTGTGGCTGGAAGGGCATCCGCTGTGTAAAACACATGCTGGAATAGTTGGTGGTTCATTCCACTGTGGCGACCCCTGATAAATAAAGGACTAAGCCAAAGGAAAATGAATGAATGAATATATAAGTAAATGTTACTTCTGTTCCAACTGATTAGTTCAGCCCAAAACATAAAAATAATTGATCATTTTTAGCAAAAATATGCAAGTTTTAGTCGTTTCAGTGGAATCGTTTACTTTCTGCATTCCAATATGGCAGAATGATGATGCGTCATGTAAACACTTAATAGCGAATACCACTATGAATTCTGTATACTTTGTTTTATTTATTTGTTTGTTAGTTTGTTTTATCTTTAATAGAATTGTTTCATTTTTAATATTTTAACTTTAACTGACACTCGCACCAGTTTTGCACATTTGGACATGACACTTTTATTCATTCATCTCTAGAAAAACATTTCTGAGTGTGCCTCACACAGGTGAGTGGGCTTGACAAACCACCTGTAGAAACACTCTTCTCTCTATATGCACTGGACACTTTACTTAAACTCCATCTTACAAGGACTCAATAAGATAAACAATGTTTACTTGTGAATGTACCACAAATCATATTCCACTACTTGTGTCCTTCAGTCTTAAATCCCTCTTTTGCACAATATCTTATTGTTCTGTCTTATGTACACTCTAAAAAATGCTGGGTTGACTTTTTAACCCAAATGCTGGGTTGAGACTGCTGGGTAACAAAGTTGGGTTGATTTAACCCAATTTGGGTTGAAAATCGGTCTTGATCTGTAACCCAGCAGTGCTGGGTTGGGAACGCGGACGTGAAAGAGAGCACGCACGTCACGTCAACATCCAGGGACATCAGCGTGAGGAACCGCCATTTTTTTTGCGCTGTCTTTAGAGGAAAGCGAGTGAAATTCTGTCTGAAACGTAAGCTACTCAGTGTGTATTTAACAATTTTCATAAGAAATAACACATTTAGTTTACTGTATAATATATATATACGCAATTTATTTAACCTAACGCCTCACGGCCGACCTCTTGCTCCGCCTCACGGCCGACCTCTTGCTTCACCTCACGGCCGACCTCTTGCTCAGTGGACGGGAAAGCGCGCGTGACATCGGAATGAGTCAACGGAAGGAGCTTGGAAAGGATAAGGTAATTTTTTTAAATATTACTTTTGTATACGTTAAGTCTACTGTGTTAGATACGGTTTTGATACAGCGGAGTTTACTTAACTAATTTGATGGTATTTGGTCAGCACATACACAAAAACTTCCCGCTCTGCTTGTAAGGTAAGTTACATTTCGTCTAACTTAGTTGTACATTCGACAGCAAACGACGTTAATGTACTATGAACATGTAATTCCTTCAATCCGACAAGTGGTTTGATGCAGGCGGGAATGTCTGAGCTCAGCTCAGGCTAAAGAATGCTTGAAACTATTGTTAAGCATGTTTGATGACCGTTTTATAAGCACCACACCAAGGATAATAAGGATCATTTAGGAGCTTTTTATTGTAATAAAATGCCTTTTGAATGACAGATTTTTCTATGTAGGTAATGGCAGCAACTACTGTGATTTGTGATCTTTCTGAGGTGTAAACTGTAAAACAGTAAGTAGTATTTTTACTCTTGTACTTATTAATTTTGTTCATTGATTTATTTATTTTTTTTCAGGTCATTTTTTGTAACAATACTTTGATGCATAAGAGTGTTACATTCAGCTTCTCTAACGTTGTTGTTGTTGATTTTTTTTTTTTTTTTTGATCAGAACATACTTAATAAATTTCCTGCTCTGCTTGTACATTTTGTTTAGCTGTATATTGAATAGCAAATGTTATTAATTTACTATGAGCATTTTACATTCTAGACGTGATTTGACTTATCTTTAATTAATCCTGTACTTATGGTTAGTTTGATGCAGACGGGAATGTCTAAGCTAAGGCTAAATCCAACCTAATCATCTTCGACCGCCAAAAAGAAAAAAGTTTGACCACCATTTTATGTGACACACCCAGGATAATTATGATCATTTAGGAGTTTTTTGTGATTAAGTGACTTTTGGCTAACATGATCTTTTTTACTTAATTTTGCTAAAATGCTTTTATCTGTTATTCTGTTTCAGATGGATGAAAATGTGAAAACCAAACTAAAAGGATGGAATCTTGAAGAGTTAATGCCCACATTTGAAGGTATGTAGTAATATTTTACTTGGCTCATTGTAATCATTATGGCTGCCCTTGTCTAAAGACTGAGACCGCAGAAAGCACATCCTTTTACTTTTATTATTTACAAAAGTGCAGTGTTTTGTTGTTATTGTGAGTGCACACAGAGAAATGTAATGTAGTGTAAAGTTGCTACTATATTTCAGATGATAAGCCATAGCTTATTTGAGGTCGATGAAAGCATTAGGATATCCCTCCTGATGTAGCTACTACTGCATAGATCAGCTGTTAACAATCTGCGTGACTTCGCCAATGTGGATTATTTTTTTTCTGCAGCTAATAAAATTTTGGTTGACTAATTGTTAGTCAGTTATTAGGGGGCACCCCTAGTAATAATAATAATACATTTTATTTGAAGGCGCCTTTCTAGCAACTCAAGGACACCGTACAATAAAACAAGAGCAATAAAACAACAAGAGAAATAATATAAAAGTATACAAGATACATTTAAGTATTAAAAGCCACCTTAAATAAGTGAGTTTTGAGTCTTGTTTTGAATAATGTAAGGGAGTCAATGTTTCTGATGGCAGGTGGTAGTGAGTTCCAAAGCCGGGGAGCAGAGTGGCTGAATGCTCTGCTGCCCATGGACGATAGACGAGCAGAAGGAACAGACAACTGGAGGGAGGAAGAAGATCTCAGGGTGCGAGAGGGAGCAGCAATGTGAATGAGGGCAGACAAATATGGAGGGGCGAGATTGTGGATGGCTTTAAATGTTAACAGCAAAACTTTAAAATCAATTCGAAAATGAACTGGTAACCAGTGAAGCTGCTGCAGGACAAGGGTGATATGATGAGAAGAAGGGGTTCTGGTGATGATGCGGGCAGCTGAGTTCTGGACCAACTGAAGTTTACGGAGGGATTTATGAGTAAGACCAAAGAGAAGGGAGTTGCAGTAGTCTAAACGAGATGTGACAAGGCTGTGGACAAGAACAGCAGTGGCATGAGAGGTAAGAGAAGGGCGGAGTCGGTTAATGTTACGTAGGTGGAAGTAAGCAGACCGGGTGATGTTATTGATGTGCGAATCAAAAGATAGAGTGCTATCAAGGATGACACCCAGACTCTTGACCTGTTTAGAGGGATAAATGGAACAGTCATCGATAGAAATAGAAAAACTGTCAGTTTTGGAGAGTGTTGATTTGGTACCAAAAAGCAAAACCTCAGTTTTTGCGCTATTTAATTTGAGAAAATTAAGAGATAGCCAAGATTTGATTTCTGCTAAGCAGAAGGTGGAAAACAAGAAGAGGGTTTGCCAGAGAGATAGAGCTGGGTGTCATCTGCATAGCAGTGGAACTGTATATTATATTTACGGAGAATATTACCAAGGGGGAGGAGATAGATGATAAAAAGCAGGGGCCCCAGGACTGAGCCCTGGGGTATACCCGAAGAAACTGTAAAATGCTGAGAAGTGAATAATTTGAGTTGAATGAACTGAGTACGACCAGAGAGATAAGATTTAAACCAGTCAAGTGGGATATTGGTGATGCCAAGAGAAGATAGTCTATTGATGAGGGTGCTGTGACAAATGGTATCAAAGGCCGCACTCAGGTCGAGGAGAATGAGAATAGATATTAGTCCAGAATCAGCTGCCATAAGAAGGTCATTGGTGATTTTAGTAAGAGCAGTTTCCGTGCTGTGAAGTGGGCGGAAACCGGACTGGAACTGTTCATACAGGTTGTTCTGAGATAAATGGGTTTGAAGTTGTGTTGCTACAATTTTTTCAAGGATTTTGGAAATGTATGGTAGATTAGAAATAGGTCGTAAGTTATTAAAATTAGATGGGTCTGAGCCAGGTTTTTTGAGTATTGGAGTAATTGCTGCTGTTTTGAAAGAAGCAGGAACAGTTCCAGTGGAAAGAGAAGAGTGAATAATGGCTGAAATGAGAGCGATGAGAGAAGGGAGACAGGCTTTAACCAAAACAGTGGGGAGAGGATCTAAATGAGAGGAAGACGACTTAGATTTGGAAATAAGATATGAAATTTCTGAGGTTGTAGGGAGTAGAAAAGAGGAGAATATATTTTCGGATTGCGGAAGTTCCGATATAGTGCTCGGAAAGGATTGCGAACCAAGGTGCTGATGGATATTAAGGATTTTTTCATTAAAAAAGGTCATGATAGAATTACAGAAAGCTGTTGAGTGGAGGTGAGATGGTAGTGAGTCTGGGGGGTTAGTGATACGCTTGTACAGTGAAAACAGAGACGTGGTGTTACCTTCATTGGAACATATAAGATTGGAAAAATAGTTGGATTTGGTTTGAGTAATGCAGTTCTTGTATTGTAGGATGTGATTTTTATGCATTTCTTTATGAACAACAAGGCCCGTTTTTTTAGAAAGTCTCTCAATTTGTCGACCTTTGGCTTTCATGAGCCGAAGTTCTGGTGTAAACCATGGGGCAGACTGAGAGAAGGAGACAGATCTGGTTTTTAAAGGAGCAAAAGAGTTGAGAATGTAATGAAGACCGGTGTTGTAATTAAGAACTAAGTCATCTGGTGAGGAAAGGTTAGCAGTGTCAAGAAGGGAGTGAATACTAGCAAAAAAAAGAGCTTAAGTCGATATGTTTTATGTTACGGAAGGAGATAGTACGGGGAGGTTTGGTGGAGGAAAGAGAGAGTGCAAAATTAAATGAGAGGAGAAAATGATCAGTTATTGGGAGTAATCATTAGCCACTTCAACACTTTAAACTGAGAGATTAAAAATAAATGCCAATTTGCCTTTGACTGGTTAATTTTTTAAATCTGCTGTTCATGCAACCAGTGGCTTTCTCTTGTTTTATTTTTAGCACAGGAGCGAACCCTCGTCTTTAGGTCAATTTGATTACAATTCAGAGGGTAACGATTCAATTCGAAGTTTTTTGATGCATTTACTGCATAATGCTTTTCCTACAGCTATTTTATTAATAATGAAAATGTTTTTATGTTTGTTATTAGGGTGGCGCTGTGGGTAGTGCTGTCGCCTCACAGCAAGAAGGTCGCCGTTTCGAGCCTCGGCTGGGTCAGTTGGCATTTGTGTGGAGTTTGCATGTTCTCCCTTGTGTTGGCGTGGGTTTCCTCTGGGTGCTCCGGTTTCCCCCACAGTCCAAAGACATGCAGTGTAGATGAATTGGGTAAGCTAAATTGTCCGCTGTGTGTGTGTGTGTGTGTGTGTGTGTGTGTGTGTGTGTGTGTGTGCGCGTGTGTGTGTGTGTAAATGAGGGTGTATGGGTGTTTCCTGATGGGTTGCAGCTGGAAGGGCATCTGCTGCATAAAACATGCTGGATAAGTTGGCGGTTCATTCCGCTGTGGTGACTGTTGATTAATA
This sequence comes from Danio jaintianensis, assembly GCA_903798115.1. Lineage (NCBI taxonomy): Eukaryota > Metazoa > Chordata > Actinopteri > Cypriniformes > Danionidae > Danio > Danio jaintianensis. The sequence goes on from CAIGQV010018202.1 coordinate 4,892,814, forward strand.
AAGGGACTAAGCCGAAAAGAAAATGAATGAACGAATGAATGTTTGTTATGATAAAATACAAATGAAAACTTTAATTTTGCTTCTGTTTAACAGAAACATAAAAAAAAATAATCTAAATATAATTTCTTTATTGACAAATAAATTTCAGTAAGTAGGGAGTGATTTGGTCACAGCTATGGTTTATATTTAGTAAATTGTTAGTGGTAAGATGCCTCTCACAGCAGCACACACATAGAAGGAAATGCTTTTTTTCTTAGTTGTCACCTGACAAAGCATCATTCAAACTAAAATGCAAATATGGCTTTGTGCACTTAAAGAATCATAAGACACTGTTGTAATTATGAAGTCTGTTGCACTGCATGTTTTTTTTAAAGACGAAGTGATCAAATGTTTTCAGTCTTTAAATCCTTGGCTCAAAGTCAAGTCACTTTCATTTCTATAGCATTTTATACGATACAGATTGTCAAAGCAGCTTTATATTGATAGTGAATGCAACAAACTCTATATGGCCTGTAAGTTTAACATGAATTGAGAAAGCACTGCGTACCAGTTATGCATTTTCATTAAAAGGAGAAGTTAACTTCCAACAAAAAGATTCACACATAATGTACTCACCCCCTTGTCACCCAAGATGTTCATGTCTTTCTTTCTTTCTTTCTTTCTTTCTTTCTTTCTTTCTTTCTTTCTTTCTTTCTTTCTTTCTTTCTTCAGTCGTAAAGAAATAGTTTGTTTTGTTTTGTTTTTGTTTTTTTTAGGAAAACATTTCAGCATTTTTCTCCATCTCCATGGACTAAGTTGGTGCCTCAATTTTGAACTTCCAAAAAACAATTTGAATGCGGCTTCAAATGATCCCAAATGTGGTTGCAAACGATCCCATCTGAGGAAGAAGGGTCTTATCTATTTTCATTAAGAAAATACTATTGAAATACTTAATAATTTCAAATGCTCATCTTGCCTTACTCTCCCTGAACTGTGTAAAATACAGTCAGAGTGTTCAACATACCCTAACTGTCTTGAGCTAGAATACACACAGGTCAGACAAGGCAGAGCAAGACAAGATGAGCGTTTGACATTAAAAAGTATTTAAATTGTATTTTTTTATGAAAAAAAAAAAGATTAGACCCTTGCGCTAGATAAGACCCTTCTTTCTCGTCTGGGATCGTTTACAACCGCATTTGTGATCGTTTGAAGCGGAATTTAAACTGCATTTTGGAAGTTCAAACTCCAACGCAGCATATCAGTCCATTATATGAATAAGAAAAATGCTGCAATGCTTTCCTCAGAAAACATCATTTTTAAAAGACATGAACATTTGGGGGGGGTGTACATAATCTGTAAGTTGTTATTCTGGAAGTGGATTTCTCCTTTAATTATGCTGACATTATTAAAAAAAAAAAAGCCAACCCTGTTGTTGCATTGAGTCATTGCACCTGGGCCAAAATGTTGCAGCATAGTGCCATGGTCAGTGGTTAACTAATGCCAACACTGGCTGATAGCTTGGTGTGTTATGGTCTTAATAGCTCCTAAAGGTATTTTAGGTGTTCTAAAGGTAACTCTAAAGATATTTAACTTTTACACTTTTGAGTTCTTAATGAATCTTAATGAATTTTATTTTATTTTATTTTTTTTCAGATTGGGATCAATATCAGTACCAGTACCTTCGTTCAAAAGAGTCCATTGAATTTCCTTATGTTCTCGTGCTTGGAGACCACCACTGCTTTCAAGCCTTTGCTATAATAAATGGCACAGCACTTGTGCAAAGTACATTACTTGCTGCAGTGGACGTTTGCTTTAAAGCATTCTACATCTTTGGTGTGAACTACCACAAGCAGTGTTCGCTGGTGTGGCAATTTCTACAGACTGTGGTGTATGGACTTCCTGGGGAGGAGACACTGGCAGTAAGACTTCTGCAAGCATTAATTTTTGCTGACAAACAGTAATTATTAATACTGTGACCTCACCGCTATCTCGGATTCTTTGTACTTCAACTTGTACACCTTTACTTCTAAATACAGTTGAAGTCAGAATTATTATTTTTTCAACACATTTCTAAACATAATAGTTTTAATAACTCATTTCTAATAACTGATTTCTTTTCTCTTTGCCATGATGACAGCACATAATATTTGACTAGATATTCTTCAAGATACTAGTATTCAGCTTAAAGTGACATTTAAAGGCTTAATTAGGTTAACTAGGCAGTATAGGGTAATTAGGCATGCTATTGTATAATGGTGGTTTGTTCTGTAGACTATTGAAAAAAAATAGCTTAAAGGGGCTAATAATTTTGACCTTAAAATGGTTTTTAAAAAATTAAATAAATAATAAAACAAATTTGTATTTTCTTAGTTTTTTTGTTTTGTTTTTTTGTTTTTTCAGTCAGTTTGATGCCTTTTCATTATTACTTCTACATATTTTTTTTCTACATTGCAGTTGATGATTTATATATGTGAGGATATGTTGATGTTTGTGCACAAATTTGTATTTTGAAGTTATTCTTTCTGACTTCAGTCATTTAGATGCTTTTTCATTATTACTTCTACATACTTTTATTTGTCCTCTACTCTGCAATTACATTGCAACTGATTCTTACTGATGATTCCTGATTTATGCATGATGTAAATGTTATGAAAAGTTTGAAAAGAATATTTTAAATATGCATTTTTTTTTAAGTTCATTTGTCTGACTTCAGTCTGATGCATTGTTACTGACTTTAGTCACAGTGTTTCTGTGATACAGTTTGATAAATTTTCATAGAAATTGTCTTAACCCTTTAACTACCCCACCAAGAAAAAAAAAAATGGATTGCATTTCTTAACTCCTAATGTCACTAGTTAACACAATGCATTTTTTAACACATCCCATAGTTTCTAAAATATCAACCTCTACCAAATGGTTGATATGTTGGTTTATGGTAAAAGTATACCGGAATTAATACATATACTATGAACAATCTGGAAATATGAAGTGTAAGACCAATTTATTTAAAAAATATTCAAAATAAAACATCTTTATTTTTTTAGTATGCCATAAAATATTTCAGATTCTCATTTAACATGATTTTGGTTTTATTGTAAAAAAAACAACAACAAGAAAGCAAGTGTAGTAGTGCAACAGGATTATGTTTGTTTGATTTTCTTGTAAACCAACAATGCTGTGTGTGTGTAAACCATTATTTAAAACAGTCAAAACATGGTCAACCATTTGGTAGTGCAGGCAGTCAAAGGGTTAATGCTGAGGTGGAGATGGGAAAAATGTCTTTTCATATTTTTATGTTTTGTCATAAATAAAATTCCATTACTGAAGTATGTATTGCTGTAGAATTGTTTTTATTTTAGTACCATATTTTTATTATATTTTAGTTTTAAGATAAAAATTTTGACCCATTTTGGGTTACATTCAACCCAGCAGTGTAGTCATTTTTAACTAATAGTTGGGTTAAAAATCACAACCCAGCATGCTGGGTTAAACGTGCAACCCAACTTGTTGGGTCAATGTAACCCAGCGTTGGGTTCGTCCCTTTTGAACCCAGCGCTGGGTTACCAAAACAACCCAAATTGGGTTGTTTTTAACCCCGCAGTTTTTAGAGTGTAAAAGTACTTGTATAGTCTGTCTTAGGTTATGTGTATAGTTTAATGTATATATGCAAAGTTCGCTGTTAGTATAGTTCGATTACCTCTCCAGTATATTAGTCATGTATAGGTTTAAAATAGCTCTAATGTCCAGTGTTGTTCATATTTGTGATCAGGGCTTGACATTAACACCCGCATGCGGTAGATTTCAGCTGTGGCGGGTTAGAGAGCCGCTCCCACTAGCCACTTTGGCTGGTTGAAAATAATTTTGAATTGTAGTTCATCGAGAAGCAGCACGACTGACAAAATAATTGTTCGCGTGGACAAAAGAAAGTAGGTGAGTACCGAATGAGAGGATGATGAGATGCAGGCTTTCTTCACTTACTGACGAGGGCTGACGTGATGCGCACGAGAGTTTATAAAGCTTGCGCGCTCCCGTTTCCTTGCGCGAAGCAAACGTGCCTGCAAACGCAACTTGTGTGATCAGTTCTCTTTGAAATAGACTGGACAAAAATGATACTTGTGCACCCACAGTCCTGCTGCTTTCAAGAGCTTCAGATTCTTTTTTAAAAATGTCTTTTTGTAAGCAGCAGCGGTAGCCGCTTTCGCTTTTTACCATTCTTTGAACAGATTATTAATGGGACTAATGTTAACTGTGTGCACGTGATCATCCTTTCATTATCACACACGGTATGTTTTTCACCTGCTTTCTTTTGCTTACAGTTATTTATTTTTTTTATTTAAAGGGCACATAGTTTACCCCTTTTTCCAGATTTAAAGTGTCAACCAGAAAGTTTCAGCTCAAAACACCCATCAGATTATTTATTATACCTTTCAGAAGTTTGTCATTTTTAGCTCTGAGCATCTTGTAGCTGTTTTTGTGGACTGTGCCTTTAATGCTAGTCCTCCCCGCCCACCGTTCCCACGTGCCTGTCAGTGTGCCTCAGTCTCCGCCCTCGGCTGCCTCAGATAACAGACAGACATGAAGGAAGCAGATCTCTCGTAACGTTTGTGAGAAATATTACAGTAAGAACTTTCACAATGATTATTTGATGTATTTGTTGTGGAGTTGCAATGATGAGTCACACACAATGTCGTTACAAAGTTCACACACACACACACACACACACTGTTTTTGCACGGCAAATGTGACAGGATACACATTAATATCCACTGCTGTATGGATATCCATCTTACTGCCAGTGTCTCCTCCCCAGGATATCCATTATCCATATAGCTGATTTAACGTCCACAACCCGGGATTGAAGCGTCTTCTTTTATAATTGTACTGACACGCGGTTGTGGTGATAAAGTAAAGCTGAAGTAAATCGCTGTAATTTATTACAAACATGCACTGTCTTAAAAACATGTTAAACTTGTAAAACTCACTCTTGATCACATTTGATGATGATTGATGATCTTTTATTCCCGGTTGCTTTGCGCACGTCCTGTCTTGTTGATATGATTATATGCGTTACTACGGAGACATGTTAATACGCAGCTGTCAATCAATTCGGTGGGCGGGGAAACCGCACTCCTACGTCAAGTTGCGGTCGGCCTCAAAATGGGAGGGATTTGGATGCTGTTTTAATGTCAGGAAATTTTTAAAAAGAGACTTATTGTCTTTATATCACCCCAATATGAGTGTGGACAAACTATACCTACACACAGTTCTGTCCAAGCAGCTTAAAAAAGATGATTTTCATCATAGGTGCCCTTTAAGGTTTAATTATCATCCTTTGCAATAACATTGATTTAATAGGAGATTAACTCACCATTTATGTATAGTTAACTGGTGGTCTGGGACCTTTAGCCTGGGCAGACTACTGTGCATAGTTTTAGATACATGACAGTAGTTATTTTTAAAATGTCATATATTTTTTTAAAGAAAGGTTTTTGTTGAATAAAAAGTGCATGTATACAGCTATATTTAGCTTGTTTTTATTTTTTTTAATTAGTTACAATTTGTAGCTAAGAAATAATTAGTTATTTGTTTATTTATTTTTGGTGTGGCCAGAGAAAAATTAGGTAAATCCTTAATGTTGAGTCCTGAAAAGTCACATGAAATTAAAACTAATTCCAATGCAACACCGTGAAAGCACAACCTATTTCCTCATGCTTATTGAGCAAGGTCATACACAACACACAAAAAGGTAAATGAAAGAGGAGGCTTGTGAACATAACACAAAATCTAAATTAAGTAATTTTAGCATGCCAAAGTCAAATTTATGCATATAAAATGTATTTTCCCAACAACAAAATTGTGGCTAGTGAAAATGTCGAGTGGCTAGTAACGTTAGAAAACTACTAGCCACAGTGGCTGGTGATCAAAAAGGTTAATGTCAAGCCCTGTTTATGATTGTTACATTTCGGTCCACTTTATGTCCACACATGTAGCAGGATGATAATAAAGCTCAACTTGACTTGACTCATTGCAGTCATTTGTATTTTATTATTATTGTTTTTTTCTCCCAGAAAATACCGTATGACTGATGTCTTGCAAGCATCACCTACCCGTCTCTTATATAATATTATTGTACACGTATACTGTCATTTTTATAGTAAGGGAGTCCCTCCATCTATCAGTGTGTATTCAGGAAGGAATAGATTTGTACTCATTAATATGGATCAGATAAATCTCACGCCTCAGCGCTGCAGCCCGTCCTGCTAGGCTTTCCTCTATTAAAATCTGATCTGTTTTCTCAAAAATTATTTACTCGCCGGACTGAACCTAACAAATGAAACAGAATCTATGCTTCTTTTTTATTGCTGGTGTTTCCTGTTGTAGTTTAAGCTCTGAAAAGTAGATTCTTACGTTTTCTGAAAATGTTGGGAGTGCTTTTCTTAAAAAAATTAATTCTGTTTTATAATTGTGTTGTGGGTGATTGCCGTGCATGGTCTTTCATTAATGTTCTTCACAGAGAAACTGGGTTTGAAGAATAACTCATAACCCTTTAAAGTTGTAAAAAGGTTTTTAATTGATTGTATATGCTTTTGTTAAACCCATATCTTCACATTTCTTCCACTTAAAGTTTGCAGTTAATTTCCTCATAGATGGTTGGTTTGGTTCATTCATAGCCTATTATGCATTAACCAAGGCTTTTTTTTTTAAAACCCCAATAAATAAAAAAATCATTATAATGTGAAAAAATACTTCCAGAACCAGAGCTGAAAAAGTGGATGAGCTCTAATGCAGGTATTTGTGCCATCACACCTTAAATGTGACACTCAGTGATTTTATTTTATTTTATTTTAGTTTTATTTTATTGTATTTTATTTTATTGTATTTTATTTTATTTTTTTCTTTTATTTTTCTTTTATTTCATTTTTTTTTTATTTAAAAAAAAAGTTTTTTTATTTAATTTAATTTAATTTTGTTTTTTATTTTGTTTTTATTTTATTTTATTTTATTTTATTTTATTTAGTTTTCATCATGCATCATTTCCAATCAAGCTTCCATTCCGATCTTTACAAAAGGCATACCAATATTATTTAATTGTTAAATTTGTCTTCATAAAATGCTAACTTTGAATTCAAAGAAATGGGTTTATGATGTTATTTCCATCGAATGAATTTATTTATTGATTGATTGATTGATTGATTTATATGACAAATAAATTAAAACATTATTTCATTGAGTGTTTTAAATCTTAGTTGTACGGATTGGTGTTTGGACTTGTGTGTTGTTGGTTGTATTTTATGGCATACATGTATGGTGTAGTTCTGCATGTGTAGTTTTACCACAGTAAATTAGCATCTGTAAAGCACTTTGATCATGTGTTGTTTTTAAATGTGTTAAAGAAATAAAATTGATTTATTGAAATACATGAGTCACTTTTAAAGGATTAATTCATTTCTCGACTTAAAAATGTCCTGATTATTTACTATTTTTACACTTATTTTTTTTTCTTCAGTCAAAAACAAATGAATGTTTTTGTGGATAAAACATCATCCCCCCCCCCACCCATTTGGAAGTTCAAATAACTGGGCACAACAGACGTACACTATATTGAGATCATTCCTGCCTGTTTTTCCTCAAAAAACCTTCATTTTGTTTTTGGCTGAAGTAAGAAACGAACATCTTGGATGACAAGGGGAGCAAGTAAATGATCCAGATATTCTGATTCTGGAAGTGAACTAATCCTTTAGCGTGAATTAAAGCAGATATGGTTGAGAAGAGCGCATGTAGCCCAGAGCAGAATGAAACCCTGAGCTGACAGGAATCTTAATGTGCTCTTGATCAAGGTGACTTCAGAGTTTATAAGCAGGATATGAAGTGTGAGAGCATTGTGTTAATGAATGCCAGCCATAAAACACCTCTGCTTCTGTATGTTCCTGGCTATATTTCTGACTGACGCACTTGTTTGGACAGATGTGGTGTTGCTTGTGTCTGTCTGAGGAGACCGTATTAGACTAAAAGGTGTGTGTGTTTTTATTAGGATTGATTTATTTAGTCAGGATTGGAGACTGGAGGACAGAAAGGTGAGCGGAGGGACAGACTCTTAATGATTTGGACTAAGAGATGTTGAAAGCATCTAAATCATTATCAGGTTATGTTGTATAGTGATGTGTACTGAGCAGTGGAGGTGTCAACATGCATATCCATTTACGGCTTCCCTTCCTGTTGTCTTGTTTCTATAGTCCAAATATAAAAATAAAAAAACTTTAATCAAGAAGCATTTTCTAGACAAGTCAAAATGATTGGGTCATTCATTAATAATTGCGTACATGTATCGTATTTATATGCACATTTAAAGTTCTCATGAAAACGTTCTTCCGCCAACTCAGGCCTAAATACCTCATTACTTCTACTTAAATTGAGTAAGTTCACAGTATTCATATAGATTAGTTTTTTAACTCAGCAATCGGTTTCCTCAAACGGTTTGAGTTGCCTTAACTTATTGGGTTTTACAGTACTCAGTTGGTTTGAGTTCTCTTCATTTATTGGGTTTTGCTGTGCTCAAATTGCTTCGTTTACTCAAATGAATTAAGTTTACAGTACTCATTAGGATTAGTTTTTGAACTTAAATGGTTTGTTGCAATTGGTTTCCTCAAATGGTTTGTTACCTTAACTTTTTGGGTTTTACAGTGCATGAGTTCCCTGTAAGACCTGAAATATCAAAAAATAGGCGTTTGAGCAACTTTTTGCTCATAACAATGTTAATTTTAATTACAAAAATAATTTTGCCCTTAACATTTTGACAACAGAGAACATTACAGGCAGTTTTTCTCTTTGTTTTTTTTACATTAAATATTTTACAGTATTATATTATATTATAGCAGTTTCAGTCCTTGTTCAGGCAAAGATTCACTTTACACTTACACAGTACACAGAAGTTTGAAGTGATTGCTGGAGCAGTGATTTTGGGCCCTATCATACACCCGGCGCAATAAGGCGCAAGATGTGCTTGCCCCGACGTGTTCCTATTTTCAGACCAACGCAACCTTAATTTTCTTGTTTTCCAACATGTTGTTTAAATAGCAAATCCACTTGCGCCACTTTGTGGACTCATGGGTGTTTCGGTCTAGAAAATAGGTGTGTTAAGGCACATTGTTGGCACGTTGCTATTTTGAGGAACTATGCGCAATAGACCAGCTGAAAGCAAGTCTAAAGTCCAGCGCAGAGCGTGTTAGTTGTGTGCCTCACTTACACATTGCTTAATACACACAGGATGTACAGCAATACAGAAATATCTTTACAAATGAAAAAGAATTAAAGGATTAAAATATTACAAAATTTATTATTTTTCTACATAAATATAAAACCCACTGCCTCCATGCCTTCTTCATCTCGGGGGGCTTTTTTAGTTTATTCATGACTTGCTTTTGCATAATGTTATTTTTATTAGTAGTATTATTTATTATATGCATATTTATATTTGTTTTATTAAAAACAAGCTTAGATTTGTCCACCTGTCAGGTTTTGGACCATATGGGGCATAGCATGTGTATTTGGATATGACCACACTTCGTTATTATTGTTCATTTATTCGTTTTCTGGAAATTAGAACTGAATTTAGAAATTGTTTCTAAATCGTTAAAATAGAGCCTTTTATCTCTGTCAGGTTCCTCCATGTTGAAAAATGATCAGTTTCATGCCTCTAACATAAAAAGGCACACTGCAGCTTGACCTTTTATAAGGTGCAATTATTGTAAAAATACCCACAATGCATTTTAAGATGGCATTTCAGTCACTACTTAGATTAATTAAATCATCCAAATACTGTGTGTTTGCATTGTAGTAGGTATGATATAGATTACATTACAAAAATGTGACATGATTGTTCAGGAATAAAGCACCTTTTATACCTGTTGTATCAAATTTGATACATGCATTTTCAACACAATTTATTTGTAACATAACGAATTAATTATTTAGTAGTTATGCATTGTTTCAGTCAAGAAAACCTTTTTTTTTTTTTTTTTTTTGATTTGATTTATTTATTTCGAACAGAAAAATCATACATAAAACAATTCTTTAAACAAAATACATTTCAACATGGTCGAAATGGAGCGGGATGAAGCACAAGCTTATTATTTTCCCCACCCCATTACCACACACATCATTCGTCTATTACTTCAACTTATTTCTTCTTTTACTTATCTCTTCTTTTTAAATGAGACATATTTGATCCTTTTGGCATCTTTGACATATTATATGTTTGATTCCATTTGTACATTTACATTTTATAACATAGACCCAAAAAATACATAGTATTGCAAAAATCCATTAATTGAAATTTCATCATACCTTTCTCATTTCATTCTTTTTCAATCACTTCTATTCATAATTATATTCCTTTAATAATATATATTTATACAACTTTTTAAATTGATTACTATCCTGACATTGTTTCAGAATCTGTTCTAGACTGTTCCATAATTTCCATTATTTAATAAAATTAGTAACAATAAAAATTGTATTCTTACTAAAACAACTTGAAATTAGCAAATAGTTTCCAGCCAAAAAGTAATTCAATGAGAGCAGCCATTTTGAAAAGGTAAAAAAAAGCACTTCCACTGCTTGCACTGTCATGAAAATCCACAAGAGGGCAAAATACAAGTATCAAATTATATACAACAGGTTTTCAAGCCAGAAATTAATCAGGTTGATATTATATAGGTCTTAGAAACTTGTGTATCAAATATGATACGTGCGGCTTTATTGCTCATTCTTCAGTCAGTAAATTTGAATTGTACTAAATGAGCGTCAGCGTGAACAAAATTAGTAATTTGCATAATACACGACCAAACCACCTCCATATAAGGGCGTTTTGTTGACTTGAACAGCCATTCATCACTCTCCATGTACACAGGTATTTTTATAGACTGTAAAAATACAGTACTGTGCAAAAATCTTTGGCCACCGTTAGAATATATGGTTTTTAATCGCAGTCGTACAAAAATGAAGGTTTCACCAATCTTAACCCTGGAGGGGGACTGTATTGAAAGAGTAAACAGTTATAAATATTTGGACATATGGCTTGATGAACGATTGGGTTTTAATATTCATATTGAAAATCTCGTAAAGAAGCTAAATTAGGTTTTCTTTTTCTTATTAAGAAGTGCCTTCCATTCGAAGCAAGAAAAAGAATTATCCAAAGCTGTTTCCTTTCAGTGATAGATTATGGAGATGCAGTTTATATGTCATTATTAAAAAAGTTGGACAGTATATATCATGCTGCAATACGATTTGTGACGAATGCTTCTTCACGTACCCATGGTTGGTTGGTTGGTTTTCCCTGTGTCAAAGGGGAAAAATGCATATGCTTCTATTCACCGGTAGTGCATTATTGGGTAAATTGCCATCTTATATTTGTAAACTTAAACTTGTAGGCTTATCATATTATACTTGTAGCTATAGTACACAGAGTTATCTGTTCCTAGAGTGTGTGTATTGAGTTTGGTAAAACAGCATTTGCCTCCTTTGGCCCTACATTATGGAATGAAATGCAGAGTGTTATCATGTTAGAAACAATTCCATCTCTAAATATTTTTAATAATCTTATCTGGAAGAATCATGTAAACGTTTTGTGTAAATTTTAATACGTGATATTTTATGTGTGTCTAATTTTGTATCTGAAACTTTTTGTGCTGCCATTTTGACCAGGACCCCCTGGTTGAAGAGATGCATATCTCAATGGGAAATTCCTGGTAAATTAGATTTGTCATTTTAGTTTAGTAATTTATATTTATTTATAATATAGTATAATAATCTCTCGCTCTTCAGCTGAACAGTAATGATAATTATAGATAAATTACATTGATTATGAAGTTCTAAAGCAGTCATGAAATGGCTTCCACAAAGTCCAGACCTTAATATAGTATTATAGAGGCAGTACAGGATTTCCTGGACAGAGGGAAAAAAAGCTGAAAAAAACCGCATACATTATGAACTTGGGTCTGCTATATGGACTCATACTAAATACTGTCTTTTGCTAGCAGGAGACATTTTATTCTGAAAACAGTGTTTTGTTTTTCTCAATTTTGTGTACACATTTCTTTTTTATCTGTTTATATCTTAAAGCAGAGACCAGTCTTCTATCTGGAAGGTCATTAAAACTTTGCTAAAACACCAAAACTGTTGGGGGACCAAAACTTTCATTCACCTTGTAAATAACATATCTAACATACATGATTATTGTGTATGTGTGGTATGAGTTGTTCTTGAATTTTTTTTCTTACATTTACAATAAATTTCAGTACGAAATTTTAGTTTTTGATGAATCATGATTTATTCATGAAAACATCCACACATTTCACGCCTATATTTGTGCGTATACCCATGTTTGATAAATGAGACCCAATATTTTTTGATTGTCTAGAAAATGTTTTTTGATTTAAGACAAGAAACAAGATTAAAAAAAACTCCATGCAAGAAAAACACATTTGAAGTGAATACACATTTGCTTGTTTACATACAGTGCATCAGTGAGTTGTATATTGAACTGGCGAGACTAAATTATTATAACTAAACTCTACAACAGTATAGAGTTTTTATTTTAAATGTAATATAAACTAAATCATTGTTTTTTTTTTACCAACTTACCATCATACCAACTTAATGCTCATTTTAGAAGACTGCATTCATCTACTGTATGTAGTTTATTTTTTATTTAGCAGGTTTAGTAAAATAATAAGCATTATTAATATATATTACCGGTATATCATCACTAGTGAACAATCATTTCCACATTCCTCTGTTTAAAACCCGTAATCAGACGCTTGCTGTATGGTCACAGATCTGTTAGTGTGGTCTCAGACCTGCTGCTGCTCTGCAGGAGGACATCATGAAATCAGTCAGTTGTATCACACTCGCAGGTTTAACAGATGGATCCGCTGCCTCACGTGTTCATGTGTCTTCAGTGTGTTTGGCAGAGAGCAAACAGAGCAGTCGGATGCCAGAGTTATTTAAAGGAACATTCCACTTTTTACAAGTCAGCTAGAGACCATTTTTGAATCTATATAGATGATCTCCTGGTCTGGCAGGAGCACTTTTAGCTTAGCTTAGCGTAGATCATTGAATCAGATTAGACTATTAGCATCTCGCTCAAATTTTTAAAACAAAGATTAGTTAATTTTCCTATTCAAAGCTCGATTCTTTTGTAGTTAAATCGTGTACTAAGACCGACAGAGAAGTTGTTATTCTCTAGAATAAGAGTATAGGCGCAATGTTATTACGCTGCACCTGAAAATAGTTCCCAGCTAGCTAATATCATAATCCTATAGTAATGTCATTGTGCCTGCTGGAGCCATGGCACAACAGCAAAGTTCCCTGATTATTACGCCAGAGAGTATAGTTCCTAGCCATATTGACCTAGAAAATAGCAACTTTTCATTTTCTGTGGGTGTTATTTACTTATATAAGTTATATTACTTTTATTTATTTCCAGGATATACATTTTTATATATTTTTTTATATTTCTATATATATATTTGATATATTGGATAAATTTTTTTATTCAATTTTAAAATGAGGGGCGTCACGGTGGCGCAGTGGGTAGCACAATCGCCTCACAGCAAGAAGGTCGCTGGTTCGATGTCTTGATGTCAGGAATGAGATTTCTACTACTAACAATAATACTTAGGGATTCTTTCACACTAGTAAAAATTTTAATTCTTAATATCAATAATGACATGCTCACTCAATTCTTACTCAACTCAAACATTTGATTTTTGATGGCAAGAGTTAAATTTAAGCTATAGTAAAAAAATATATAATGTATTTTGCCTAGTAGTTCAATTTCACCATTGGCTGCCATTCAAATTCAATTGTTGATATCAAGAATTGCAGCGATTTTTAGCATAATATTAAAAATCCCTGTAAAAAATTGTCTTATGTTGTTTTGATTGTTTTCCTCATTTGTAACTGAGTCGCCTTGGATAGTAGTGTCTTGCCAAATGATTAAATGTAAATGTGAATGGAATAAAATACATTTTTAAAGTGCATTATGGAAAAAACGCAACTGTCATCAATGATTTAAAGCAAGAATATGGACTAGTTATTATTCCTAACAGATAGTTTTTGAGTAGTTCTGGTTGTGCTTGTTTTTTTTTTTCTTTCTGGTACCTGGCAACCCTGCACATCTTACGCTTTTTTTCTATATTCAGAAGTAGCAGGAGTTCATTGAATAATATACCTAGTTTATAGTTAACAATTATTACTCGTATTAGTTCATCAATCTAAAAGATGTCAATATGACTGCAAATTCCACATTGAACAGAATGTTAATGCAATCAGATTTATGGCAATAGTTATCTGCTTCAATTTGAAGTGAATGCAGCTCAATCAAGGGCATTTTTTAATGTGATCAAAGACATTCAAGACATTTTTACAAAGATAAATGTAAAATCTCTCAGTTAAAGGGATAGTTCACCCTAAAATAAATGTTCTGTCATCATTTACTCACCCTTCACTTGTCACAAACCTATTTAAGTTTATTTCATTAGGGATGATTTACTGAAGAATGCTGAAAAAAATAGACGTTGACTTGTATTCATTCATTTTCCTTCGGCTAAGTCCCTTTATTAATCACACTTGTATTCATTCATTTTCCTTCGGCTAAGTCCCTTTATTAATCAGGGGTCGCCACAGCGGAATGAACCGCCAACTATTCCAGCATATGTTTTACGCAGCGGATGCCCTTCCAGCCACAATCCAGTACTGGGAAACACATACAATCTTGCGTTCACACACATACACTAAGGCCAATTAAGCTTATTCAATTCACCTATACCGCATGTCTTTGGACTGTGGGGGAAACCGGAGCACCTGGAGGAAACCCACGCCAACACGGGGAGAACATGCAAACTCCACACAGAAATGCCAACTGTCAACGAACCAGTGACCTTCTTGCTGTGAGGCGACAGTGCTAACCACTGAGCCACCGTGCCATCCCAGACACTGACTTCCATAGTATTTTTGTTCCTATTATGGATGCCAATGGCTGCTTTTTCTAACAATTTTCAGAATATCTTGTTTTGTGTTCAACAGAAGAAAGAAATTCATAAACGTTTAGAGCCACTTGAGTGTGAGTAAATGAGTGAATGTTCATTTTTGGGTGAACTATCCCTTTAATTGGTCTAGTGGTTTAGTTGTGCAAAGATCTTTCATTCACAGAGTAATTTTGCAGTCACAGCATTTTCTTTTCTCGTTCAGGCTGCACTGACATTAAGCACTAATTATAATCTTTGAAGCCCTCAAATCGAGAGGACTGATGTACCAACTAATTATCTGCAAACTCAGAAACATCACAGCATGCTGCCGTCCTTTAGTAGCTGAGTGGAAATGATTAGAGTTTAAAATAGATGTCTTCCTGATTGCCTTTATGGATAATAAAGGACTCTCTGCTTGTAGCATATTGGCAGATATTTAGCCAGTTAAAGCTTTTGCTGAATATGGTATTTCTCTTGGTGTGATTGTGTAAAAACTAATGTCCAGCACTTACTATGTTTAGTTTTCTCTGTTCTTTTGGGTAAATCCAGGGTTGAGTCCTTAGTCAATCAGAGTTTTTCTGAGTCAGTGCTGTAGGTTTCTAAAGGCATAGTTCACCCAAAAAAACCAAACAAAAAAAGATTTACTCACCCTTCACTTGTTCAAAACCTATTTGCGTTTCTTTGTTCTGTTGAACACACAAAAAATATGTTTTGAAAAATGCTCAACCCAGGCTCATTCTGATTTCATACTCCTATATACATTTCTGGAGAGTGCCAAATACGTCCCAGGAGCTACTTTGTTTGCAGTTTTTGTTTTCGCGAATCCACCAGAGGCCGCTGTGTACGCTTTTTGAGATCTCAATATTCTCTCGCGAGTGCCATTTGCGCTTGCTGTTCTCGCGTAAATCCACCAGAGGCCGCTGCGTACGCTTTTTGAGATCTCAATATTCTCTCGCGAGTGCCATTTGCGC
>CAIGQV010018202.1:4908802-4952290 GCA_903798115.1 Danio jaintianensis
TTGCTGTTCTCGCGTAAATCCACCAGAGGCCGCTGTGTACGCTTTTTCAGATCTCAATATTCTCTCGCGAGTGCCATTTGCGCCTGCTGTTCTCGTGCAAATCAACCAGAGACCGCTGTGTATGCTTTTTCAGATCTCAAATTTCTCTTGCGAGTGTGAGAATAGTGTTTTAAAAAGCACTGATTGACTAGCGCCCACCCCCTTCCCTAAACCCAACCGACAGTTTTAAAAAGCAATCCAGAAAAAGAAAAGCCCCCTGATTTTTACCACGTTTTCAGATTTTACCACATTCTCACCCTGTTATTTACTTGTTTATTTTATTTTATTTATTTTTTTTTGTCTTACCTGCTTTCTGGAATCGTTCTTCACCAGACTCAAACCCTGTTGTTGCGGGCAACTCCTCTCTGCGTCTCAAGTCCGCCGACATACGCTGCAAGCCACTGGACAAACTGGTAACAGCGGAAAAGCCGTCCACACAGAGGTAAGCAGTCAGCTGGTAAGCGCGAAAAGGAACAGCCTCATACCGCCCTGTATCGTTCATTTTAAATACGTACTTCTGGCTACATAATTCAAGATCTCCAGAAATGTATAATGCTACGTTTTCAAAATAAGCCTATGTTGAATAGATCACGTGATCGCAAAAGTGGGCACAATGGGACTGAATAAATGGACGATCCATTTGTCTGACCACATTGTAAAATGTCTAAAATGTTGTTTTGGTCATTCTAAAATCCCTCAGCCAAAGTCTGTCATCAAAGTGGTTCAGTATTATTACCTCCAGAACTTGAGTTATATAAGAAAATAGACTCGCATGGCTTTTCCTACTGCAGCAAATTCCATTTTTCTTTTTGATATTTGGAGGGAGTTTATTCGGAACTCACTGGAAGGAAACGGTGCTTTATTATCAAATTCCAGTTTTACGCATAAGTTTAATTCGCATCTTTGGATGGAAACAGCTAATGAAACCTACTTGCGGATTATACTGAAGAAGACTTAACACTACATGTCAATGAATCAGTTTAATAAAGCGTACAAAGTAGACAGTCTGTAAATGGGTGAGGACACCACCACAAATAAACCAACAGATGAACACACAGGATTTGAAAGTTTGTGTTTTTTTTTTACTCAGGCACTTTGTGTTTGCGTGCGCTCCCTCCATCACCTGGGCATGTATTGGTGTGGCAGACCGCTGTGGTTTCTGTCCCGCAGGGCTTTATCCACCGCTTGGATATACTGGTCAATCCGAGCTCTCATCTCTGGGCTGAAGGGGTCAAAGTTCAGGTTTCGAGATCCCGAGCGTTTGAAATGTCCATCTCTGTCGCTCTCCGTGCACAGAAGCCTCTCCTCTGGGATGCTGACGTTCAAGAAAGCGGTGACTGCTTTTAACTGGGGGACGAGATCTTTCTGGAGGTCTTCAAAATGCACCACCAGCAAGCGGTGGGCAAAGCGCAGCCAGGCCAAAGTGTGAGACACCCACCATGACGAGTAGCTGTCCACAAACTCAGTCCATTCTGTGGGGGGAAAAGAAATAAAACTGTGTTATTGGCAGGGTGCAAATTACAGTGGGGTTTGGGTGGATTGACCTGCCTAATTAACGCTTGATCCTCCCCTGAAGGACACCAAAACAAGATGTACATATGGGGGTTCAGGCCTTTAATAGTGATTAACTAGTTTGCTCTGATCTGTATAATAATGTTAATAATTAGAATAGAGACAATATAAATATACATTTGGCCACCCCTATAACAGTTCATACCACTGTGAATGCATAATCATGCCAATCAGTCTACACAAGAAAAAAAATCATTCAACAGTCTGAAACCAGCAGATCTAGAACACCGATAGACATCATAAGTGTTCACAAGATACTTTTCTAGTAAAATAGGTGTTTGTTTCTACCTAAAAGTAAAGTACAATTAGATGTATAGTTTGTATAGTTTGACCTACAGTAGCATCTGAAATAGCTAATCAGAGGATACTGTAGGTCAGAAGAATACACTAAATATCCCTCAAAACACTGAAAACTTTAATGCATTTTATTCATAAATTAGATGTCATTTAAATAAATAGGCTACATAAATTTGATTCACAGAAGCATGTATTACACAAAGTAATGTTACCGAAAAAGTTGACCCCCTCCCAATTGTCAATAATTCACACCCTGGTTATTGGTAAAGACAAACTAGCAAATCATCTTTTTTAATCTTCAATTTGATAGACAAACTATCAAATTGCTTTGATAATTGTTTTTTTATGTGCTGTGCTAGTTTGTCAGGCAGTAAAATTTGGCAAATGTTATGATTTTATATCCGTTTAGCTGTATATAATAATAATAATAATAGTAATCATAATATAATAATAATAATTATTATTATCATCATCATACTAGAAGTGTGAACCTACACTGGTCTCACGGTTCGGTTACGATTATCATGCCATCGATTCGGTTCAATTCGATATCTCGGTGCATCACGGTGCATTGACGATGCTTTCCATAAACCTTTTGATATTTTACTTAGCAACACAATAATTCTTGTATTAAAATGTATCATTTATAAATATATTTATATATTATTTGTAATACAATTTTGTCCTTTAATACAAGCAGTCAGATATATGAACTGTACCTTTAATTTTACCTACTCCTTTTGAATGTATCAAACAAAACTGAAGTACATCCACAGAACAACATGAGCATTTATAGCAAATAAACTAATGTACATATTATCCCGCTTTCTTTTTAAACGTTGTTGATCGAGTTCTTAAACGCCTATGATTGGTCACGCGCTCAACAGAAAAGGCTGCGATTGGCTCTAACGGTCAGGCCTTGTTCAGCAAACAGTGACACGGACACTGATGTTAAACGACCGCAGCGATCAGCTAATCCATTAGACGGCGACGTGGTGGAGAAAACTCGCTTTGCAGGCATGCTCGTGTCTGGATCCACAAGTAATTGTTGTAACAGCTGAGAGAGGAAATAAAACGTTACCTCACAAATACGCCAGCAGGTCAAAGGGGCCACAGAGAGAGAGTTTACAGCTTTCATTTTTCCTAGCTGGGTTCTGATGTACTTCCTTGTCAGTGAAAGACTGTCCAGCAAACTCACAAGCAGTGAATTGTGCACAGTTATTTGCTTTTTAAGTAGTTGGAGCGTTTTAATTACTCGCGGTCGCCTCCCTCGCCATAGTAAGCTACCGCCATATAACTCATATGTGATAAATGACGTCAGTACATAATAACCGGTTTTGATTATTACTGAACCGATACCGAATTGTTCGCGTCTGCATCGCGGTGCATCGAAGAAACAATTAATTTTGACACCCCTACATCATACTATTTTAAGCTGTAATATTTCACTAGAAAATTTAAGAAAAGCAATATAAATAAAAACAAAATCAGAAATTGCATATACTGCTATAATATGTAACTGTAAAAATTAAGAAAATAAAAATAAATAAATAATAGTAATAATTATTAAATAATAGTAAAAATGATTTACATTTACAAATGTATGCTTACAATACTAATATTTATGGCTGTCTAAATGAATTCATTACTTTATTTGTCATTATCTCCAAGTGTTTTTGTAAATATAACAAGAAATCATTACTGTAATCCATTTATTTTCCTTCGGCTTAGTCTTTATTTCAGAGCTTGCCACAGCGGAATGAACCGCCAACTATGCCAGCATATGTTTAACGCAGCTGATCCAGCTGCAACCCAGTACTGGGAAACACCCATACACTCATTCACACACACACACACACACACACACACACACACACACACACACACACTACGGACAATTTAATTCATTCATTTCACCTATAGCGCATGTCTTTGGACTGTGGGGGAAACCAGAGCACCCAGAGAAAAACCCACGCCAACACAGGGGAACATGCAAACTCCACAGGCGACAGTGCTAACCACTGAGCCACCGTGCCGCTCACCATTACTGTAATGTTTAACTGTAACTTATAAATACAATATTAATACTAATAACTATTATTGTGTGCATTTACAACTGTAAAAGAACAAAATCAATATTTATAGCTGTCTTAATATTGTAATTAAACCACCAAATTTTTATTTTGATGCAAAACTCACTAAAACCCTTACAATTCTGTTTTGTTGAAAAGTGCTCGGCTTTACAAGTTTGAGAAGATGGTTGGAGAATATTGCTTTTCCAAATTCCATTAAAGTGAGCCAAAATCAGCAGATGCACTTTTAAAATTAGACTTTCTCATTTACCCAAGTGTTTCAAAACAGTGGGGATCCTGGTTATTCGGGAAAAAATCTTTTGAATTGTTTTGTCTTATTTTACTGTGTTTTGTCTTTATTATCAGCCATCCATTGGAAGTTTTCTGAGACCCTGGATTGATACTGAATATGAGTAATTCCATGCTAATGTAAACCTTGCCATGAAAAAAAAAAAAGTTTTCACCAAAATGGCGAAACCCTTTCTACATTTGTGTAAGCTTCTATTTTACAGTACTGTAAAAATACTCAAAAATGTCTCTATCAGTGTTTCCAAACAATTATATTTGATTTACCAAAGTCACACAAGTGCCAATTTCACATCTGTCACATCCATAATGAAGCTTTTGCCTTATAAATGCAAAAATGTCAGATAAAATAAAACCAATCTTTTTTGTTCTATAGAGAGCCGACTCTTATCCTTTTGATTAGCATTATTTCTTTTGGGTTGTGCAGTTTAATTCACAGAATTTCTACAGAGTCTGCTGTCTGCTGTAAACTTAGACTTTTTTGGTCACATCCATAACGCATGTTTATTTTACTCATTTAAAATATAAAAATGTTTACAGATTGATATTTTTCTGATCCCATAAATCTGTGCTTAGTTGTTTTAGAAAATATAAACAGATGTTTCAATATAATGTTAACATACACTCACCGGCCACTTTATTAGGTACACCTGTCCAATTGCACGTTAACGCAAATATCTAATCAGCCAATCACATGGCAGCAACTCAATGCATTTAGGCATGTAGACATGGTCAAGACAATCTGCTGCAGTTCAATCCGAGCATCAGAATGGGGAAGAAAGGTGATTTAAGTGACTTTGAACGTGGCATGGTTGTTGGTGCCAGACGGGCTGGTCTGAGTATTTCAGAAACTGCTGATGTACTGGGATTTTCACGCACAACCATCTCTAGTGTTTACAGAGAATGGTCTGAAAAAGAGAAAATATCTAGTGAGCACCAGTTCTGTGGGCGCAAAATGCCTTGTTGATGCCAGAGGTCAGAGGAGAATGGCCAGACTGGTTCCAGCTGATAGAAAGGCAACAGCAATTAAAATAACCACTCGTTACAACCGAAGAGCACAACACGTCAAACCTTGAGGCAGATGGGCTACAGCAGCAGAAGACCACACCAGGTGCCACTCCTGTCAGCTAAGAACAGAAAACTGAGGCTACAATTGGTTCACCAAAATCGGACAATAGAAGATTGGGAAAACATTGCCTGGTCTGATGAGTCTCGATTTCTGCTGCGACATTCAGATGGTAGGGTCAGAATTTGGAGTCAACAACATGAAAGCATGGATCCATCCTGCCTTATATTATATTTTCTTGGCACACTTTGGGCCCATTAGTACCAATTGAGCATCGTGTCAACGCCACAGCCTACTTGAGTATTGTTGCTGACCATGTCCATCCCTTTATGACCACAGTGTACCCATTTTCTGATGGCTACTTCTAGCAGGATAACGCGCCATGTCATAAAGCGTGAATCATCTCAGACTGGTTTCTTGAACATGACAATGAGTTCACTGTACTCAAATGGCCTCCACAGTCACCAGATCTCAATCCAATAGAGCACCTTTGGGATGTGGTGGAACGGGAGATTCGCATCATGGATGTGCAGCTGACAAATCTGCAGCAACTGCGTGATGCTATCATGTCAATATGGACCAAAATCTCTGAGGAATATTTCCAGTACCTTGTTGAATCTATGCGACGAAGGATTAAGGCAGTTCTGAAGGCAAAAGGGGGTCCAACCCGGTACTAGTAAGGTGTACTTAATAAAGTGGCCGGTGAGTGTATACTTTCTATGTGATTTTATGTTTTGAGTTTTTACTGCAAATGTCACATCCATTTACAGTACTTTGAAGTGAAGGCTGAAATGAAGTGACTGGCACCTTTGCTCCTCCAGTGAGTGTGGGATGCGTAGCCCAGGTGTCCTGCACACTTGCGGTTGAACTCTGCCATCAAAGAGCGGTAAGGGTTTCTCATCAGCAGGATGGCAGAGTCAAACATCTGGATCTCTCGCTGGCCACTTTCATGAGTCTTGACGCAGACCACTCTCCCGCTCTGCCAGTAATCCTTCTCTCCTTAAAACCTGCAGAGACCTCACATTTCATTTGCTCATCACATTACATATTATGAGCAAAAACTCATTTTGAGAAAACAAAAATATGAATTGTAATTGAAATCTACAGACACAAATAGATAAATTCTGACAAAAGAAACACTTGAAAATGTATTTTGGATGTTTTCTTTCCATTACATTGAAACAGCACTTTAAGAAAAGGAAAAAAAATCCCAAAATTCATGACATTGCAGATGTATGAATAACAGTGTTTTGCCTGCAGTGTCATTTCAGTGCTGGCTCTGGGTAAAAAAAAAAACATCAGTGTTTATATTAGCCAAAATTTGGGCTAAAAGCGTTTGTGTTCCTGACGAGATCATTGTCTCACAGTTCAAAAGTGTTTCAGTCGACTCTCACCTTTATTGTACAGAGATCCGTCAAAGTAATAGCTGCCGGTGTAGAATCCAGTGACGAGTTCGATCAGGTGACGTAGCCAAGTGTTTCCTGCTCCTGGAAAACTGGACAGGGCCACAAGAGTGCTGGACTTCTGGGCCAGAAATGACCTTTCTTTGCACATTGCATCTGAAAGAAGACATCTCTTCTTAGTTTAGAGTGGTAAAGTCCAGTGCTGCTGCATGTGGTAGTTTACCTAGCACTGGAGTGCTGTATACCCAGTAGAAGTCCAGGTCGTGAGGGAAAGCCTGGTTTGTTTGGTTGGCCTTCTTGCACATTTGGTCATTTTCACTCATCTGGATTGTCAAGAGAAATGAGGCACGGCTGCAGAAACAGTCCTGTCCTCTCAAAAGAGCCAATGGCAGGTCCTAACAATGTCACACACAATTTACAGGTGTCATATAATAGTGCTTGTCACATTTTTAATAACAATAGTTATTATTATTATTCAGGGCAGCACGGTGGCTCAGTGGTTAGCACTGTTGCCTCACAGCAAGAAGGTCGCTGGTTCAAGTCCCAGCTGGGCCAGTTAGCATTTCTGTGTGGAGTTTGCATGTTCTCCCCTTGTTGGCGTGGGTTTTCTCTGGGTGCTCCGGTTTCCCCCACAGTCCAAAGACATGCGCTATAGGTGAATTCAGTAAACTTAATTGGCCGTAGTGTATGAGTGTGTGTGTGTGTGTGTGAATGAGTGTGTATGGGTGTTTCCCAATACTGGGTTGTGGTTGTGGTTGTGCTAACCACTGAGCCACCATGCCGCCCTGACTTGTTTATTCATTCATTCATTTTCTTTTCGGCTTAGTCCCTTTATTAATCTGGAGTCGCCACAGCGGAATGAACCGCCACTTGTTTATAATAATAATTATTTTTATTATTTTTATTGATAATATAAAGAAATGACTGATACAATCAAAATAAAATTGCACATCTCGTAAGGAAAGCTGAAAATCCAAACACCCACAAAGAAGACTGGAAGATCCCCATAACATTCACTCAAAAACATATTTAAAATGAGCTGAAACAACACAATTCTTAAGTTTTTTGGGGGGGACAACTTAATTGTTTTATTTTCAGTCCACTTAAATTTAAAACATTTTCAAGTTAACTTGATCGATTTGTGTTGCATTTTTCACAGTGTTGCATTATAAATAGAAGGCGGTATCCGAAATCGTCCCCTATACCGTCATTCACTATTCCCTACATTAGTCCACTAATATAGTTCACTTGAATGAAATGAGTGAGTGCACCAGAAGGTATGCCGTTTTGTTTGTGCTTTCCTGGATGATAAAATCCTCCGATAGATTCGATTTTCAACTTCTTGGTCAGACCTCTGTGATCATTATTTAACACCTAGCAAGCTGTCTATTAG
Organism: Danio jaintianensis; assembly: GCA_903798115.1. Taxonomy (NCBI): domain Eukaryota; kingdom Metazoa; phylum Chordata; class Actinopteri; order Cypriniformes; family Danionidae; genus Danio; species Danio jaintianensis. The sequence continues at coordinate 4,916,951 of CAIGQV010018202.1, forward strand.
TAATGAAACAGAGATTTTGATTTCTGTCATGTATAAAAACATTTGCTTGATTTAAATAAGATTTTATTTTTAACCACACACCAATAGGATTATGCTTTAGATGCCATCTTGTGGTCAGATGTGGAAATTTATTCGGCGCACAAACTCTCATAGTACATTACGGGGATTTTCTAGCTGTTGAGTGTACATGAGTTGTACACTCGTTATTACTTTGCATTGTGGGATTGATTGAGTACGCTTTATAACGTCCACTATGGTTTCAGACACCACTAAAAATGGCTGCTCCCTCAAATAGTGCAATACTTGAGGGTATAGGGGGCTGATTTCGGATATAGCCTAAGTTTTTACTGCTTCCAGTGATTTTATTATGACTAATGATCACATGACTATGGAATCAACTCACAGAAGGATATTTTCCAAACACTGGACGTAAAATAACCATGTTATTAGCATATTAGCATTTACTACACACAAAGCTGTAAAAGGTGACGCAAACAGCAGTCATCATCACAGAACAATTATCTTGATGTCATTATTGTTGGATTAAATTGATTATGATTTTGAAATCGAATTTTGCATAGCTTATCAATGTACTATGACTCTGTGTAGTAAATGTTGCTCTATCGGAAAGCACAGGTTTACTAGTTTACTTTACTGACAGAATGGGCCAAATAATGTGCTTAATAATAATAAATATATCTCGAATTAGCAGGAAAATGGTCCATTGGAACAGGATTTTGGAAAGTCGACATTTTAATTGTTTTGAGCCAAGGATTAACAAACCTGTTAAGACAAATGGTTTAGGAGTTATGAGCACATTCACGTTAACGAGTGATATAGCGCCACCTATTGGCCGATTTGGCTGATTATTCGCGATGGTGTAGTGTACCGGACTACTACCATCTGACCAAGTTTCAAGTCTTTAGGCCTTACGGTTTGGGCTGGGCAATAGCAATTAGGGCAGGAAAAAATCTAACAAATACAATAGGGTGTCAGCGGTAAAACGCTTGAACCCCTAATAATAATAAATATTAGTAGCAATTGTTGTTCAATATGAATATCATTATTTTCTAGTGTTATCACCCAAAAATAATAATAATAATAATAATTTCTATAACAGACTGATGGATAAGAGCATTTGGGAACAGCACCTGATCTGTACAGCTCTCGATACACTGCTGAGGAGTGTGTGTCGGCCCAGAGGTCTGGATCAGGAGGTCAGCGGTTGAGTTCTTTGGCCTCTTGTAACAGCCATGGTAGTGCATGGTTCTGTCTGAGAAACATTGGACAACAGAAGTTATCTTGCACAAAGCCTCAGGTCAACCTACCATTGTGCTCAGCAGATGCTGCGTCAATTTACAACTAGAGCCCAATGCTTTTTTTGGTCTTATCCAGTGCTGGAAAGAGCACTGAAATATTATACACAATTAAAAGTACCATTACTTACCCAAAAATGTAGGACAAGTAGAGTAAAAGTACCTGTTCACAATATTACTTAAAGTAAAAAGTAGCCTTTCTAAAAGTACTCGAGTAGTGAGTATTACACTGTGAAAGGTTGATGTGATACATGCAATTTGTGCATGTGTGTGAAAACGTAACATTCTGTAGTGCATTTAGATATTGTTTAAGGCCATTTCAGTCATCATACAGTAGACATCCATCATCTTTTTATCATCACATGCAGTCTAAACAGTCGCTCGGTCATTGCGTGTAACGATTGTGTGTCTTCTGTGTCTTGAGGTTATTCTGTATGATGCAATTATTATTATTATTTTTTTATTATTATTATAAAAAAAATTTTTTTATGTGCGATTCAATTGGACGGGAATCACAGGACTGATTATTCTACTTTAGCCAATCACCATAGACAACAAAAAAATTAAGTAGTGACTGCAGGTTGAAGGAATTATATTAAATTATATTATATTAATATTATATTATTATATTTAACATTTCATATGTGTTTGGCCATTTCAAGTGTTTGAAACACTTGGGTTTTAGTTTGGCTCACATCTCCTATGTCCTGGAAGACGATCCTCAACCCTGTAAACAGACATGCGTCCCACTCCTCCACAGGGGGATCCCTTTTCTCCCCGGCAGTCCAGATTACAGTCCTCTCCTCGAGCCCGGTGAGCACACACGCGATTCCCACAGTGACACTCCGATCCAAACTCCAGTCCTGCATACCGGAAACCACTGCAAACAGGAGACGGCCTTCACTTCTGGGATATTACACATGGATATTCTATTCTATTCTATTCTATTCTATTCTATTCTATGTTTTCTGTTTTGTTCTACTCTATCAGTTGTTATTTCATCTGTGAGGCTTATTGACAGAATTCTTGCATTCCACAATTTATTATTATTATTATTATTATTTTCGTTTTGTTTTTAGCAACTCTTTTCAGTATTATTCAGTTAGTTTACGTACTGCCAAAAGTGCCAAAAAATATTTAAGACAAAAATGTTTTTGTCTTGTTTCTTGTCTAAATATCTAAAATCTTTTAATTCTTTAGTTTCAGAAAACAAGTTAAAATGAAGTGAGTTTTTCTTAAAACAAGCAAAATAATATGTAATAGTAGGGTTGGCAAAATAATCTGATTTCAAACAGAAAACAAGATTCATTTTGCTTACTCCACTGGCAGATTATTTTGCTTGTTTTTTTTATTTTTATTTTTTTATTACTTTTTTCTAAAATATTTTACTTTTCTAGAAAACAAATGCAAACTCTAAGTAAGGGAAAAAATTGCAGTGCATTTTTTGCTGCACTTATCTTGGTCAATGTTCATTTCTAAATATGTAATTGTTTATTCTTAAAGTTAAAATTAAAATTCATTAAAGTGGTTGAAAAATATAACAGTTTGCATTTCCTGCAGGAAGCACTACATTATTTATTCATTCATTCATTCATTCATTTTCTTTTGACTTAGTCCCTGATTATCAGGGGTCACCACAGCGGAATGAACCGCCAACTATTCCAGCATATGTTTTACACAGCGGATGCCCTACCAGCCGCAACCCAGTACTGTGAAACACCCATACACTCTCACATTCACACACACATTAATTCACTACAGCCAATTTAGTTTATTCAATTCACCTATAGCGCATGTCTTTGGACTGTGGGGGAAACTGGAGCACCCAGAGGAAACCCACACCAACACGGGGAGAACATGCAAACTCCACATAGAAATGCACACTGGTCCAGTCGGGACTTGAATCAGCAATCTTCTTGCTGTGAGGCGACGGTGCTAACCACTGAGCCACCTTGCCGCCTACATTATTTATTTGAGTAGTAAATATGTATTTTTACACTTTGAATATTCTTCATTGATTGTTGTAGTATGGATTGTTTTTTCTTTAAAACGGCTGCATTTACATATGTTTATGGCTCTAACTGTGACTCTCTGGATGAGCTCCAGGTCCGTCACACCAGCCAGCTCTCATTCTGCCACCTGCTTCTGTGGATAAACACTGAACACTTTCTTCTAACAGAACAGGGGCCCTTTCAGTACTCAAGGCTTTTTCTTCTGGGTCACTTCATACGTTACCTCTCTGAGCAGGTGTCCTGACACAAGGCGCTGGTCATTTTACGGAAATCGTACAGAACGGTCCCACCAAGTGCATGCTCCGTTTCATTATTTATGAAACATCCAATGTAGGTCCCTGATTGAGAATGAGAACAGCATTTAGAACAAATTCTAAAATAATCTAAATATAAAATGGTTATTCTATTTTTGCATGCTCCATTTCATTATTTAAAAAACATCCAATGTACAGTTGAAGTCACAATTATTTTACTTTTTTTTTTTTTTTTTTTTAATATTTCCCAACCAGTGTTTAACAGAGCAAGGAATTTTTCACAGTATTTTCTATAATATTTTTTTCTTCAGGAGAAAGTCGTATTTGTTTCAATTCAGCTAGAATAAAAGAATAAATTTCTTATCAACCAATCACATGGCAGCAACTCAATGCATTTAGGCATGTAGACATGGTCAAGACGATCTGCTGCAGTTCAAACCGAGCATCAGAATGGGGAAGAAAGGTGAGTGACTTTTGAAGATTGGAAAAACATTGCCTGGTCTGATGAGTCTCGATTTCTGCTGTGACATCCGGATGGTAGGGTCAGAGTTTGGCATCAACAACATGAAAGCATGAATCCATCCTGCCTTGTATCAACGATTCAGGCCTGTGGTGATGGTGTAATGGTGTGGGGGATATTTTCTTGGCACACTTTGGACCCATTAGTACCAATTGAGCATCATGTCAACACCACAGCCTACCTGAGTATTGTTGCTGACCAGTGTACCCATTTTCTGATGGCTACTTCCAGCAGGATAACGCACCATGTCATAAAGCGCGAATCATCTCAGACTGGTTTCTTGAACATGACAATGAGTTCACTGTACTCAAATGGCCTCCAGAGTCACCAGAACTCAATCCAATAGAGCACCTTTGGGATGTGTAGGAACGGGAGATTCGCATCATGGATGTGCAGCCGACAAATCTGCAGCAACTGCGTGATGCTATCATGTCAATATGGACCAAAATCTCTGAGGAATATTTCCAGTACCTTGTTGAATCTATGCGACGAAGGATTAAGGCAGTTCTGAAGGCAAAAGGGGGTCCAACCCGGTACTAGTAAGGTGTACCTAATAAAGTGGCCAGTGAGTGTATTTTTTTTTTTCCCGATTGTCTACAGAACAAACCACTGTTATACAATGACTTGCCTAATTACCCTAACTTGCCTAGTTAACCTAATTAACCTAGTTAATTGACTTTAAATGTCACTTTAATCTGAATACTAGTATCTTGAAAAATATCTAGTCAAATATTATGTACTGTCATCATGGCAAAGATAAAATAAATCAATTATTAGAAATTAGTTATTAAAACTATTATGTTTAGAAATATGTTGAAAAAAATCTGGGGGGGGGGGGGGCTAATAATTCAGGAGGGCTAATAATTCTGTCTTCTGAATTCTGACAACTGTAGGTGCCTGATTGAGAATGAGAGCAGCATTTAGAACAAATTCCAAAATAATTTAAATATAAAATGATTATTCTATTTTTTATAAACTATTACCTTTATGTCTAGCTTCTTTTTGTGATAATTGATGTTCTGAAGAGCTTTTCTGTTCAGCACTGCTGTGAAACCAGTGGCGTCTGAGATGCCTGATCTCCAGGTTAGGAGATATGAGGTGCTTATGGTCATTTCTGTTGTCTCTGTGATCAAGATTTTCCATCTCCTGGATGATGTTCCTCCTGTACAGCCACCTGACAGCAGGTCCCTCTAGGGCTCTAGGTGGCGCTGGTAGGGAAGGGAGTGCCACCGTTTCTGCGTCCCTCTGAAATGTTACCACACTAGAGCGTTGAAGCAGTAAAACGCTCCCTGCCATGATGTAAGCCACACCGAGAAAAAACAAGAGCAAGTGAGCTCGCCTTAAAAAGTGCTGCAGTCTGTAGGACGGCTTGGCCATCCTGGTTCAAACCATCCAGACAAAACCTCTAGACTTATACTGAACAAGTATATCGATTATATAATGTAGATGGTGATCTGATCTTCATCCTTTAGGGAAGATTGAGCTCTTGGTGGCTGAAGCTTCATAAGTTTGCAGGACCTAAAATAAACACATAAAAAAGGTCTATCAGGATGAATACAATATCTAATACTTTGCCATATAAATAGATGTGACAGATCTGCACTGGAATGTTGAATTACAGAGCTCATGTAAGCATATTCACATCACTATTTCGTAAAGGAGATGGTTCACCCAAAATATGTTCACCCAAATTTCTAGTTTATATATTATAAATAATACCTGAAAACAGCAAAAGTAAGTCCAAGGCACTTGAAAAATGTAAATGTAAAAAATGTTTGTTTTGATTTTTATTTATTTATTTATTTTACATTTTTTTCCACATTTTTCGAGTGCCTTGAACTTACTTTTGCTGTTTATTCTGATGAATCCCTTACCCAAAGAGCACCGAGACATTAATTAAGCTACCTCTGAGCACTTTTTGTTTGATTTTGAATTATTAATACCTGAAAACCTTTAGATTTAGTCATTTAGCTGATGCTTTTGTCTAAAGCGACTTACAATTACATTCAGTGATTCAACAAGAAGAGGCAATACACACAACAAGTGCTAATTATACTAAGGAACTGTTAGTGCTCAGAGAATTGAGTGCTAGAGTAAGGAGTGGGGAATGTTTTTTATAGAGAGAAGAATGTTTCTACAGGTGGTTTGTCAAGCCCACTCACTTGTGTGGGGCAATGTGTCAGAGAGATGTAGAGTGTATTTTCTAAAGGTGGTTTGTCAAGCCCACTTTATCCTTTATCCACAGGTTTGTGAGGCATACTAAGAATTGCATAATGTTTTGAGGTTGGTGTGGTGTGGGGAAAAGAAGAAGGGATCTTGGTTTTGCTCATAGGGGTTCAGGTGATCGTGGAAGAGAATAAGATTACATATATAAAATAAATAGACCTATACATGAAATCTTTCACTTAAATAAATCATACATTAAACCAAATTTAAAATAAAAACTGTTTAAGAAGTCTCTGGGTGGCATTTAAAATTTTTAAGTGCACCACAAGTTCAAAAACAGATGAATCTCTCTCTCTTTTTAACAAAGGCACAATTTTTTTGTTGGATAAGATTGTAATATTCAGTTTTGAATAATGTTTTATTCTCATAAATATGTCAAAATCCTTTACTGTGTGGGTACATTTCAGTTTCACTTTGAGTCGTTTTAACTAGATATAGCCCTACAGTATGTTTTTAACTAATTATAATGAATGAATAGTAGGTTATCAGTTAGAGGGCGACACAGTTTGTGCTGCACCAGCTTTCCAGCTTTATTTGAACATTCTTGATTTAGGTTCAGCAGAACGGACGAACCACTTGAGGGAGAGTAAATAGTGAGTAAGTTTAGATTTTTGGGTGAACTATCCATTTAAATGCCCTTTTCTTACTGGTGTCATTTTGTTTGTATGTATATTTTATTGTGATATTAATCACACATTTATATATTCATCTAAACGCTACCATATTATAACAAAATAATATTTGTTAGTTATTGGACCTTTAGACTCAGTCCAAATATCTATAAACTACAAATACTGTTGAAATCATCTTCAGAACTTTATTTTTCAGCTGATGAACAATACAAAAAACAATGGCAACCAATCAGAATCTATTCCACTTGAAAGAGCTTCAGCATTTAAAGGGATAGTTCACCCAAAAAGGAAACATTACTCAGTGGCTGCGTCCGAAATCACCTACTACTCAGTAGGTACTGCATTTGAATTTAAATGTACTACTCGACCGTTATAAAAGTATGTTCTATACAGTATGAATGTGATCAGTATGAATGAAGCTCAGATGTACTACATCGCCATTTTGTCATGATCACGTGACCTACCCTTGTCAGTTGCGCTGCTTCACTCCCATTCATGAACTCTCTTGCGGTGCATTATGGGATAGCATGGTGTCCATCCGATTCGCACTTCAGAATCTCGCCATAAGTAGTAAGTCATCTGGGTACTTCTCACATACTGTTTTTCGAATACTATGAATTCGGACATGCTACTCGGCTCGCATACTGTTTTTACATACTATATAGTATGGAAGTATGCGATTTCGGACACAGCTTGTGTTTACTCACCCTCAAGTGCTTTCAAATATTTTTGAGTTTCTTTTTTCCTGCTGAACACAAAAGAAGATATTCTGAAAAATGTTAGAAATTGTAACCATTGACTTCCATAATAGGAAAAACTAATGCTATGGAAGTCAGCGGTTACAGGTTTTCAGCATTTTTCTAAATATTTTCTTTATGTTCAACAGAAAAAAGAAACTCATTAGAAATAAATGATGACAGGATTATCAGTTTTGGGTGAACTATCTCTTTAAAGCACAAATGCAGCACATTCTTGTTATTAAATAGAAGATTATTGTGTTCGCTGGTGTGAAGATTAATGAAGTAATCATTCTTGCACAGTTTAATCTCAAAGCTATTCAAAAAAGAAATAAGTGAGCAACTTGTCATATTTCTCTAATTTCAGCAGCAGATGCTGTGAAAGCTTGTTGTGACCCAGAAGAGTCTTCAGCCCTTTGGGGCTAATGAGTTGTTTGCGATGAATCGATAAGAGTCTAATTATCATTCTGCTTTTGATTTATTAAACCGAAGGAAAACATGAAAACTGAAGAGAACCTGTTTGCAGAAATGCACAGTGTTTCCTGAGGTATGAAAACATCTACAGACAGAATCGCAGAATTTTCTGCCTCTCGGTCTCCGTTTTGTGCCTGGTGGTTTATGGGATGTGAGTTGTCTGTCCGTCAGAGTGATGGGTTGGAAGATATTTCTGCCTGTGGGAGGGGAGAGCTGTCCATCCTACTGAACTTCATGTCAAGGATCACAGAGCTCATTCATACTGCAGACAGAAAGAAGACATCCAGTGCAGATTCATCAGTGTGTAGCAAAGCCCATAAAGCTAAATTGCAACAGAGGAACTCATTTGTTTTGGCGGGAGTAGATTTTTTTAAATAAAAAGTCAAATCTAACCTCTTTGTTTGACTGGTAATGTTTCAAGGAAAGACATTTTTAGGGATCATTTCATGCAAAATTGATTACCACTTGTGCCTCTGACAAAAAAAATGATAAATAAAGCAAAGTGCTTATAGTGGAAGTGAGTGTGGTCAAATCACAAACTTTAAAATGTGCTTAAATGTTCTAAAATGTGCTGATATAGTCACAAGATGCATTTTGAAGTATTACATTTTATATGCATACCTTTTCTTTACAACTACACTGTAAAAAGCAATTAGTTACTTAAAAAATTGAGTAAACTCATCGGAACTTTGGAACTTAAGTTGACGTAACAATTTTTTTTTAAGTTGACGTCAAAATTTACTTAATAGCAACTGGTTTTCTCAGTTTTTTTTTAAGTTAGGTCAACTAATCGCTTTTAAAGCAAAAGTAAAGTAAACCCACTTTTTTTTAGAGCAACGTCAGCTAATCACTTTTTACTGTGTACCCGAAATATGATTTCTGAAATTGAAATTCTGAAATAATCTTTGCAGTCATTTTAGGTAGACCGAAGAAAAACAAAAATGATTTTAAACAAATAAATTAAGTTGAACACTACTACATTTAGTTTGTTTGTTTAAATTCAGCCCATAAATTGTTTGCAACCACTTACCTTAAAAAAATTAAGTAAATCCAATGAATCATTTTTTCAGTGTACCTAAAAGGACTGTAAAAATGATTTCAGACTTTCAATTTCAGAAATCCTTGTTATAAGTGACAGTTCTTTTTGTTTATTGATTAAGAGTTGGAAATATAATTTAGTTACTTTGAGTAAACCCATCGTAACTTGGAACTGTTGTTGACGTAAATATTTTTTTTAGAATTATGCACACAGTTCATTTACTTGATAGTTTAAAGACAACAGTTTTTTTTTTCTTGAAGTAGTCAACTAATCGCTTTTAAAGTCAACTAATTGCTTTTAAAGCAACAGGTTTACTCACTTTTTTTAAAGTAACATCAGATAATCCGTTTTTCCAGTGTACCCGCATGACAACATACCTAAAAGGACTGTAATCATGTTTTCCGAATTGCAATTTCAGAAATCCTTGTAATTAGTGACACCAGTTTTTTTTTGTTTATTGATTAAAAGTTGGAAATAGAATTGAGTTACTTTACTTAAATTAACTGAACCCATCTTAACTCGGAACCGTTAAGCTGACATAACTTAATTTTTTTAATAATGCACACAGTTCACTTACTTGATAGTTTTAAGACAACCAATTTTTCCAAGCAGTCAACTAATTGTTTCTAAAGTCAACTAATCACTTTTAAAGCAACGAGTTTACTCACTTTATTAAAGTAACGCCAGTTAATCACTTTTTACAGTGTACCCGCATGACAACATATCTAAAAGAACTGTAAAAATGATTTCAGAATTACAATTTGTTTTTACAGAAATTCTGGTTATTAGTGACACCAGTTCTTTTTTGTTTGTTGATTGAAAGTTGGAAATGGAGTTTGCAGTCATATTCTGATAAATAAATAAAAAAGAATGCTGCTGAGAGCGCCGTTTACATGAATATGTAAATGTGCTGTTGAGAAAATGGCAGTTAAGAAAACACCTGATCATAACGATACAAATATATTTGTACAAATTCTGCAATTTCCCACATCATATCGACATATGAGGTAAAATTTAAAAGGACGCTTTTACGATTTTGTGATTTATAAAGTATATTTGAGACTATATATAGATTTGATTGGGAGACTATAGTTTAAATTAGCCAGTGTTCTTTGCATGACTTGTTTACATTGTTGTATAGAGAAAAGAGTATAGACTCTTTCCACTTCATCTTTTATAAGCAATCTTTTCATGTGTCATAGAAAGAAAGAAAGACTCCCAGGAGCCTGTATAAATGTCACATCCTTTTGAGTTCTTCACATAAAAATCAGGCTTTTGTAGACAATAGAAAGTCAGAGGTAGTCTCATTTTTTCTACATTTTCTTGTAAGTTGTTCACAATGGCAATAAAAAAGTAATTAATACATGAAAATTCTTACCTATAACTAGGCCCACACTGAATTTCCGCAGATTTTGTAGCCCATCAATGAATCTGTTTATTTACTTAAATGTGTAAATAAATATTTATAAATTTTTATGTTAATTTCAGTAATATTATGAACTAATATGAAAATTGTATATGATTTATTTACAATACAGTTTGCAAAGTAATATCTTCTGTCTTTAAGTTGATATATAAGGGACCTGCTTACTAAACAAGTGGATCTAATTGGATTTGCATTGAAAACCTTAAATAAAAGTTTCAAAGTTATTATTTCATGTTTTAAGTTTTTAGTTACTCCCAAAATCATTTCGCATAAATCTGCAAATTTTGTATAAAATTATGTGCAGAAATAACAAAAAAAAACAGTTTTTCAGCTCAAATAATATGGTTTTTATCATAATAATGACTGTAATTGATTTTAATAAAAGGGTAAGGTTACTATTTGTGCTTAACTTAATTGTACTGAAGCTGCAATATTCCTTAAAGGACGAAACAAGAACAAGTATATCAATCATCCTGACACTGTTATCTCCTAATGTATTACAGTTTTCCATCAGGATCCCACAAATAACAGGCAAGTAAACAACATATGGTATTGCTGGTTTAAATTCATCATCTGTTCTGAAACGTTTGACAGTTTGTCTTGTAGAAAACTGTTTTTTGTGCCAAGAGGATTCTCCAGGAAAATAACACTTGAGTCTCCGTTCAGCCTAACAGAAAATAAAACCATTTACATGCTGATTGAAAAACCTTGTTCTACTTGAAGAGAACGAGAGGTCTATTTGGTGATGATCAACATCCAAAACATGTTTGTAAATCAGCACATTATCTGGCAGACTTCAGCAGGTTTTTTCTTTTTCTTTTCTTTAACTTGATGAGATGCATCAAACCATTCTTTTGCTTTCTAAGCTTGCTTAAAGGGGTTGTTCACTCCAAAATGTAATTTACTCACCTTCTACTTGTTCCAAATCTAACCTTCATGAGCTTTTCTATTCTGTTAAACATAAAAAGAAGATATTTTGAAGATTTTGCTGGAAACTGGTAGCCATTGACATCAATTTTAATAAAAGAAACTATGGAAGTCAATGGCTATCGTTGCAACATTCTTCAAAATACCTTCTTTTGCATTAAACAGAAGAAATAAACTCAAAGAGGTTTGAGTCAAAACAGTTTTTGGGTGAACTAACAGCTCACTAAGCCTGTATATTTAGATTTGCTTTTATTTGAGTTTTTTGGTGAGACTTTGCATGATCATAACAATGCATAAAATAATCAAATTAGAGAACAGGTTGCATGTCATCAGTCTCAAATGTTTACACTGAGAAGACGAATGAGTTCTACAGTATATTAGGTAATGTAAAACCATACCAGAGTTCATTTACTTTCATTTCCAGACTGAAATACTGAGTCAATAATCTTTAAAAAGGAACTTAACTCGATGTAAGCTCAACATCTGTGATCAAATATATAATCTTTAGAGTCCAAGAACAGTTCACTTTACGTATTGTTCATTTACCTCCATTTAGGCTAACATTATGCCTTAATAATTATCTTTATTAGCAAAAGACAACTTTAAATTAACGGTTTAATGTTAAATATTTGCATATCTTATGTATGCAATAGAATAAGGTATTTAGTTAATACTGCAAAATCCTGCTTTCATCTACACATCAGATATTATGACAGTATATATTAAGATAAGACATGTTTACCCTTGTTTTTGTGGTGCCTCAAATGAAGCCTGTATATGCAATGCTTTTGTTTTAGTCTTTTTGTGAGGCTTGTTTTATTTATTTTTTGCATGGTATAATATTAAGGCATTAAATAGGCATCAACTTTCCAGACTGAAATATTGAGTCAATCATAATTCAAAGTAACTATACATTGAGTTAACTCAACATCTGTGATCAAATATATCATTTTTAGAGTGAGTTTCAAGTCCAAGAACAGTTCACTTTATACAGTACACTTGTTAATTTACCTCCATTTGGGCTAACATAATTGCTTAAGACAATTTTAAGTTAACGGTTAGTTAAGGGTTAAAAATGGCTGAGACTTGCATATGTTATGTATCATATATTGCAATATTTACTATAGTTAATGATGCAAAATCATACGTTAATCTCAGATATTATGACTAAGATAAGGCAGGTTTGCATATGTTTTTGTGGTGCCTCAGATGAAGCATTTAGAATGCATTTGTTTTAGTATTTTCTTGAGGCTTTATTATTATTTTATTATATATTTTTTGTATAATATTAAGACAAATATAAAATAGTCAAATAAGAGAACAAGCTTAATGTCATCAGTTTCTAATATTTACACAGAGGAGGGGGAAAAGGAGTTCTACGGTATATAAGGTAAAACCAACATAGTTCATTCAGTCCTTTACAGACTAAAATATCAATAATTTTTAAAAGGATGATGTAAACTGAACATATGTGATCTATTATAGTCTTTAGAGTGAGTTGAAGTCAATAACAGTTCACTTTACGTACACTTGTTCATTTTCCTCCATTTAGGCTAACATAATTCCATAAAAATAATATATACTGGCAACAGACAACTTTAAGTTAACGGTTAAACGTTAAAAACGAGACTTGCGCTTGGTAGGCTGTTTACTACCATTATGCACAATCCTGCTTTCATCTACACATCGGACATTATGCCAGTATATAACGTTACTAAGATAAGACAGGTTTACATTTGTTTACCTTTGTGGTGCCTCAGATGAGGAGCGGTTTTACCGGACCCGCGGACGCGGTTGTGTGCAGTTCACGCGCTCGGTGCGTCTCCAGCGCTCGGCCACGCGCTTCCACTGAAGAGAGTCCGGCGATTCCTGAATGAAAAAAACGTTACTCACCGGCTCTTCCCCGCTGCTCTCGGTAATGAAAGATTGTTTTCACCGCATGTTTCAACCGCTTTAACTGTTTTTAAATCTACGGCGACTTTTTGCGTCTGTACTTCCCGTTAAAGTCGTTAGTGAGAAATGAAGCAGAGTCGTGCCGAATATTCAGTGAATTAAAGGGACGCTGTTGTTCCCAGGCAACGTGTAAAACACGGACTGAACTGATGCGATTAGATGAGCTCATTATATGGTGTCAAAGCTGTACAGAAGCAGCAGGACCCCCGCCCAGACCCTCCAGTAACAAACAGGGACTTGCGTATATAAAGAGATAGATAAAAAGCTTACCTTATAACACTTTATTACCATTAAATTAACTGACAGTATTATGTTATAATGTTCTTTTAAAATTTCTTTTATGCACTATATTTTCCTCACAAAGTAGCTGATAAATATAAATAAAATAATATATAGGCTGGAGATGGGAAAATAGTTACATTTTGTTTAAGAATATGTTATTTAATTTTTTTAACAAGTAGGCTAATGACTGTCATATTAAGTAATTAAATCACTTTTCTACTGAAATATTGAAGTAAAGGATTACATTTAATTTTACTGTTACTTATAATCACCTTTCCACTGAAAAGTGAAGTAATAGATTACATTTAATTTGACTTATAAAGCAGACCCTTACTTCAAAAATCCTGTATAAATCATAGACAAGCTGTGGTCTTTAATGCAGTTTTAAATATACAGTTTGTATATTGTGCTATTTTATTTTTCAAATAAAAAAGAAAATTTGTATTTTAAATATTAAGAATTTATATATCATAAAATATGAGTCAAGTAATTAAATTACTTGTTGAGTAATTAAGTCACGTTTCTGACAAATTGATAAGTAATTTAAGTACAATTTTAATGGTGTAATTAGTTATACATTAGTAATACTAATACTAAAAAAAAGTAGCATACTGATGTGGAACATTAGTTTTCCGTAGTTTTCCATACAGTATAGAAAAAAGAAGAATTTTTTTATAATTCTCAATTTCTTAGACTTTATTATACATTAGTTGTTTTAGTAAAATATATTTGTTTTTTATTTTTAAAGTAATTAGGATATTTCTTCCAAATTTTTCAAAGTCATCAGGCCTTTTATAGATTAAAACAAACATGTACATTTTACTCAAACCTATACCTATAATATTATAAACATAAAATATACAATGTTATTGTCTTTAGCTCTCATTTCTGTATAATAGAAGCACAAATGTGTTTAAAATAGGGTTAATTTTCTTTTTCTCTCTGTGTGTTTTTCCTCCTACTCAAACCCTTCAAGCTCCTAAAATACCTCTCTGTACAGCATTACACGGTTTGATTAATGCTGATTTAATCACAGGCTTTCAAAATCATTTCTGAGCTCTGCGCCACCCATGTGGATTCTGTTATCAGGCTGAACGAGAATTCATGTTTTTATTTGGCCATGTACATTTGTAATACATTAGAGAGAGAGAGAGAGACCGTGGCTCATTGATGTTGGGTTTTGGGTCCTGGAGTTCTTCTGGCTCCAGAGATCTGCACTATCTGTGCTAAGCAGAACAGAGCCTTTGTTTTTCTGGAGACAGGAGAGGAGCACATTCATCTGGCAAAGACACACATACACACGTAAAAAAAAAAAAAAGACACGCTCAGATACAGCTACATGTAAAATGAATTTTCTTGACACCCTAACCAACACCAAAACAAACCCATGCTTTCTTTCCCCACTTGCATATAAATATCTCCCACAATATGCCAGACAATTGTTTCTCTGTTCAGTTTACAGTGTTCATCTATGGAGTGAAACTATAAAAAATCATATTAAAACATTTAAGCATTTGCATGGATGATTTACTCCAACAAAAGCATTATGCTGTTATTTTACCCACCCACAAGCCATCTAGGATGTAGGTGATGTTTTTTTTTTTTTAGTATAACCATGGTCCTTGGAGATATATAATATGCATGCCAATGGCTAGCTGCACTTTGAGAGTCAGAAAACATATATAGACCAAAGTAAATTAATACCCATGGCTCTTGACGATACAGTTTTTTTATGAGGTGATGCTATTTGTTTGTGAAATAAACTAAACATAATGTTTTGAAACCACAACATTGTTTTCAAAAGTCTTTGCAATAATGAAACACCACAAGCAGTATTCCCTTTTCTGTGGTTGCATGGAACCTAGGCTCATTCTGATTACGTACCCCATATACATTTCTGGAGAGCGCCAAATATATCCCAGGAGCTTTTTTTGCAGTTTTTATTTTCCTGAGTCTGCCAGAGGCCGCTGTGTACGCTTTTTCAGATCTCAAATTTCTCTTACGAGTGCCATTCGCGGCTGCTCTTCACACATAAATTCACCAGAGGCTGCTGTCAACTGACTGACTGACTGATCGACTGACCAGCGCCCACCGCCTTCCCTAAACCCAACTGACAGTGTTTTCAAAAGCAATCCAGAAAAAGAAATGCCCTCGCGGCAGCCTGATTTTTACCTCATTTTCAGATTTTACCACATTCTCAACCTGTTATTTACTTGTTTATTTTATTTTTTGTCTTTTGTTTTTGTCTTACCTGCTTTCTGGAATTGTTCCTTGCTGGACTCAAACCGCGTCGTCGTGGTCAATTTCGCTCTGCGTCTCAAGCCACTGGGCAAACTGGTAAAAGCGGAAAAGCCGTCCACACAGAGGTAAGCGGTCAGCTGGTAAGAGCGAAAAGGAACAGCGTCATACCTCCCCTTAGCATTCATTTTAAAGACGAAGTGCAGCCATATGTACTTCTGGCTACATAATTCATGATCTCCAGAAATGTATATAGGGCTACGTTTTCAGAATGAGCCTATGTTGAAACTTTAGCATTTTATAACATGTAACAACATTAGCAAACAAAATCAATTGGCTAAACTTTTATTCCGATTGTTAGAAATGACTGAAACTTTTCCTAATCTGTCCAACCAGCCCTTGTTTTTGTTGTTGTTTGTTTTTTTTAATGACAAGATGCAATATAAGTCTCAGGCCATGTCCACTCTAATACGTTTTCATTTAAAAATGCATATTTTTCTCTCCGTTTTAAGGAAACAAAAACATATCTTTTTGAAAACACAGTCCAAAGTGGATACATTTGAAATGCTGTTTTCGTGTTGCAGTGTGGACTGTGAAAACGGAGGCTTTCGAAAACGATGACGCATTTTAGTCATGTGATGCAGTCATGTGACCAATTCAGCTAACTTGTCCAAATGCATCTCTGTAAATGCAATGCTGCCAACTGGAAGTTCCGAACATCTTCCCTACACATACACGTAAAGCATAATGGCTCATTTTTTGCATTCTATGAAAAGACCTATATTTAAATCTTCCACGTGGAAGGGTTAATCTGTTGTGATAATTTTGTAGTTTTTGCTATAGTAGTACACCAGCTTTAGTAATATAAACAAATGACCCAATACCCTGATGGGTTTTCTACAACTATAGGGTATACTACACCACATTTTACTGTTGTAAAAACTAAAGTATACTACAATATTTATTACAGTTTATCAATTTGCAATAGTTACAGCATGCTATATCATTCATTAATAAAGTGTTCATATACTATGATAAATTCAGTAATACACATTAATAGAGTATGGTTCAAAAACACTAAAGTTATTACTATAAATTACCATAGTATTTTTCATGTGGGCCATCAATCAGAATGATTTCATTCCAACTGAAACAAAAGGTAAACTGAGCTTCCATTTCATGCATAATTATATTGCTCTTAGCTGTTATAGTACACCAAAATTGTGTATATTATTATACAGCATTATTATACAGCAACTTTTGTGATGTTTGCAGCATCTGTGTGTGTGTGTGTGTGTGTGTGTGTGTGTGTGTGTGTGTGTGTGTGTGTGTGTGTGTGTGTGTGTGTGTGTGTGTGTGTGAGAGTGAGTCATGTCCACTTGGGGGATTCGTGTGCCTCGCGCTCGCTTTGTTAATCTGTTTTTGAGGTTTGTCCCTCAGGAACACTGACTGTGCCATCTTTTTAAGTAATTATATTGCACTTATGTTCAAGGTCAGGGACCGATCGACGAATTGATTCCATTTGGTTCTGGCAGCCTTGTCCGGTGGGAGAAAACAGATTAAAATCTCTTAATGGCCACACATTTAAGGCCTCTGGGCCAAACCACAGATACAGTGATCTGCCTGCACACCTTTCTTTTGAGACTGTTCTGTTTTCTTAAGCTGTTTAAAGGTGCCATAGAAGGAAAATCTAGATATACCTTTAGGCATAGTTGAATAACAAGAGTTCAGTACATGCATGGTAATGACATATGCCTCAAACGCCATTGTTTCCTCATGTAAATCCAGTGAGTGTGAAAGACCTCTAAAAAACAGGCCAATTGGAGCAAAACATCAACTCTGACGTTACTAATGAGATCATTAATATGCATGCCCTAGCAGCGTCTGAGAGTGAGCAGACCATCTATGGAATGAGCTGGATTCAACCAAAGCCCCGTCAGGTGAAGAAGGCATCGGAGGAGGGAGCGTGTTGTCAAAAGAATCGATTTTGAATGCATTCTTCAAAACAGCTGATTGGCCATTGTGTTCACATGCTCAACAGATATGACTGTGATTGGCCGTGAAGGTCATTGGTTTACCACTCTTCACTGCTGTTCACCAATGTGCAAACACAGGTGCACAGATAAAGTCGATCCATCAGCTCATAGACAGATCAGAAGATCGACGCGGCTTTGATGCGTTCCAGTGTCTGTTTGCACTTTGCGAACAGCGTTATCTGTTGAGCACATGAACACAATGGCCAATCAGCAGTGTTTAAAAATGCGTTCAAATGTTATCGACAAATAGACGTTTTTAAAATTTGATTACTGTTTGGTACTAGGGGTTGCACTGACTAGTCGACTGGTCGATTTTAATGCTCTGCCATGATAACGCGCTGCGCAGATCATGTGGTTTGACCTGAACTACATCGCTTTACACGATGGTGGTTCACTGAATGAAACTGCACTCACATTATTGAAAGTAATTTTTTAAATGTTATTTTTCTTATGTCACCGTCAAAGATCATGTGATTGGCTGTTGTCCTCTGCAAAGCGTAGATGCTGACATGTTTTGTGAATGAACTGTGAAGCGTGCAAAAACCATGAGGTGCGCAGCCGCCGGAGGTTGAAACTTCTTCATAGCATGTGTAAATATCATCCCCGGTGAACGCGGTGAAGATGTGCAGCAAGAAAACGTCTGATAACCAAGATCAGCCAGTAACTGCGAAAAACGGCCAACTTGAGCAGGATTTCGAGCAGCTTTCTAGCCCGCACTATCATAACAGTAAAATATGCATCTGAGCAAGTCTCTGACAGTGTAAAAAGGCTTAATGTTATAGCCTTTGTCTTTCGTGCGTTATGCTGTTATGAAATAACTTCACATAAATCTGTGTAAAGACGACATATGCATTACTTCTGCACTAAAATATCTGTTATTGTAACATTCTTACTAGAACCTGCAGTGAGCAATGTGTTTTCTGCATTTTTTTAGCAGAAATTAGCCCAGGTGCTAATGATGCATTATTAACGAAATGTAAGTGTTGACAATGCATTTATTCTGCACTAAAATTAGTCATTGGTAATGTTGCATTGTTTTTGCAATGTGTTATGTGCTGTCAAACAGCATGTGTATATATGTCCTGCAAATAAATCGCAAAACATTTACATCTTGTGTTTTATTGATGACGTCACCAGTGACTAGTCATCGTCGACTCAACTTTGGTAACATAAAATTCTACTTCCAAAAATCTAAATCATTCAACCCCTTATTGGTACCGAAGTTGATACTTTTGACAGCCCTATTAGGCAGACAATAATAATCTTTTACATTTTAATCCTTCAATTTTTTTATGTTTAAATATATCTCTGTGCTGCTGCGCATCCCTGTGTGTGTAATAAGCAACAAGTATTGTGATATGAATATAATTTCACCAGATGACTTAATTTGGAAAGAATTCATAATTTTATATTGATTGGGATGGTTTTGTAGGACAGATAATCTGCATACAGAACTAGTCTAACTGTTTTTGGGTACAGAAATTAAATAATTAAATCTAATTAAATAACACTGCATAGTTTACATTGTATAAAAAAAATAAACAATCTTTGTTAAATCTACAAATGTTATAATTTCTTATACACAAATAGTATAAATACAGTCATGGGCCTTAAAAACAAAGCAAACAAGCAAATAAAAACCTTAACTCTGTTAAGTTTAAACTTAACAATGTGTTTCCCGTTCAACTATAATCTCACTCAAATGTCCTAACAGATAAACTAAAACTGAACTTACATTGCGGATTCTGCTGACTATCGCGGAATTGTGCGTGCACAAATGCATTTGCTATTTAAACAATGTGGCGCTGAATGTGAAAATGATACTTGCGATGTGCTGAAACTACTGCTGAAAAAAACACTTGCGTCATGCCAAGTGCCACATTGAGCCAGCTGTATGAGAGGACCCAATCTATCAATGCATTTTATGGCACCTTTTGCTTTATTTGACCCTCTTAGAAATTAGCTTTAGGCCAGAGCTTTTCGTGGGCTTTTATTAAATGCGGCTTTCAATCTCTTTCTTTTTGTTTCAGTAAATCAGTGTGAAAGACAGCCTCCACTGTGGCGTTTTGTCAGAATGAACCACCTCTTTGTGTCAAGACGCAAATGAGGTAAAAGAAAGTGTGAATAAAGCCAGTGAAAATGTCTTTCTTTCTCTGACCTTTTCATTCTTTAATGAGGGTCTGCTGTCTGCAAGCCCCAGCCACACTAATGAACAGAGCTGGAATGAAGACAATGCTATTAAAATCACAGCACTGGATTACACTTCAGACTCCTGTCATCTTATATTACCAGCACACAGTAGGAACTGGATTACATAATCAGATTACAGTACTTTGAAATAGATTATATTAAATAAAAAATGCTCAGAATGTGATTACAGTTACATTTTATGGATTACACATTTGTTACGTAATAGTAGTAAATCATATTTTTTTTAACCTACTTTCTATTTTTCTGCCTATTTATGATGGTTTGTTGTACTGTTTATGGTAAAAAAGAAAAGTTTTTTTGTAATATAGATTTTAAGACCACTATAATAACACCAAACATTAATTTACGCGTTCAAATTGCTTTTCAGTATCTTGCTTGCTGCTCAACGTTTGATGCTGACGACTTTCATTCCATTTAAATTACAGTTTTATATTAGTATATTGTGATTATAAAGATTATATATACAGTTCTAGCAAAAAAAATATTATTACTAAACAGTCAAATTTATTAACTCAGTGTTATCTGTTTTCTAAACTTGCTCTTAATAGATGAGTGTTTCTTTTGTGTTTTATATTTTAAAAACTACTGATACAATTTCTTCCAAATTTCTAATAAGATTATCATCATTTAAATGATAAAATGACAAATATTCAGTTTTCAGACCTGAAATATTAATAAAAATGAATTTTTTTTTAACATATTCACTCACCGGCCACTTTATAAGGTACACCTGTGCAACTGCACGTTAACGCAAATTTCTAATCAGCCAATCACATGTCAGCAACTCAATGCATTTAGGCATGTAGACATGGTCAAGACGATCTGCTGCAGTTCAAACCGAGCATCAGAATGGGGAAGAAATGTGATTTAAGTGACTTTGAACGTGGCATGGTTGTTGGTGCCAGACGGGCTGGTCTGAGTATTTCAGAAACTGCTGATGTACTGGAATTTTCACGCACAACCATCTCTAGGGTTTACAGAGAATGGTCCGAAAAAAAAGAAAGTATCCAGTGAGCGGCAATTCTGTGGGCGCGAGTGCCTTGTTTATGCCAGAGGTCAGAGGAGAATGGCCAGACTGGTTCCAGCTGATAGAAAGGCAACAGCAATTAAAATAACCACTCGTTACAACCGAAGAGCACAACACGTCAAACCTTGAGGCAGATGGGCTACAGCAGCAGAAGACCACACCAGGTGCCACTCCTGTCAGCTAAGAACAGGAAACTGAGGCTACAATTGGCACAGGCTCACCAAAACTGGACAATAGAAGATTGGAAAAACGTTGTCTGGTCTGATGAGTCTCGATTTCTGCTGCCACATTTGGATGGTAGGGTCAGAATTTGGCGTCAACAACATGAAAGCATGGATCCATCCTGCCTTGTATCAACGGTTCAGGCTGGTGGTGGTGGTGTAATGGTGTGGGGGATATTTTCTTGGCACACTTTGGGCCCATTAGTACCAATTGAGCATCGTGTCAAACCCACAGCCTACCTGAGTATTGTTACTGACCATGTCCATCCCTTTATGACCACAGTGTACCCATTTTCTGATGGCTACTTCTAGCAGGATAACGCGCCATGTCATAAAGCGTGAATCATCTCAGACTGGTTTCTTGAACATGACAATGAGTTCACTGTACTCAAATGGCCTCCACAGTCACCAGATCTCAATCCAATAGAGCACCTTTGGGATGTGGTGGAACGGGAGATTCGCATCATGGATGTGCAGCCGACAAATCTGCAGCAACTGCGTAATGCTATCATGCCAAAATCTCTGAGGAATATTTCCAGTACCTTGTTGAATCTATGCCACGAAGGATTAAGGCAGTTCTGAAGGCAAAAGGGGGTTCAACCCGGTACTAGTAAGGTGTACCTAATGAAGTAGCCTGTAAGTGTATAATTTGTATGTGTGCATATTCTCAAAATGCCAATAGCTGAAAGCACGGGATATTTTATATCAATCTATTGTCATATTTAAATGATAATATTATCATTTGAAATTGTGAAGACAGTTTTCCTGTAGCCTGTAGCTTATAATACAATTAGCAAAAAAATAATTGGCTGGTCATTAACTGATATAAATATCCAAAGCTTGCAGTTTGTCACTTCCGCCTAAATGGATCAACCTTTTTTTTCACGTCACGTCATACTTCAGTTTCTCGTCAAATCTTGACCAATCAAATGCTCTCTAGTAACTGACATGCCCCGCCCCCTTCAAGACGCTTCTCATTGGCTTTTCATTTGATGCGCTTGAGCTCAACCACTCCCACTGGCAGAGCTGTGATTCAAAAACAAAACGCTATTGGCTGTTTTTAATAAGGGGGAGGAGCTACTCTGTCCCACCCTCTCTTCATTTTTCAGTTGAGATTTTGTCAAACATCGAATAAAAAATACACATTTCAAATCACTTCAACCGTTAAAGATTCTAAGGGCAAATACATTTTTACAAAATAATGAACTTTACAGATACGTAGTTTATAACAAGCGCTACTATATAAATCTAAAAATAAGAAGAGTACAGTTTTGGATTTCATGCCGATGTTAAGGTCAAAGGTTTGTTTTAAACCTGCAGGACGAAAAAAAATTATAATAATCTCCGAAAGAGATAAAGGGATGTTGACCAGAGCTCAAACCAGTGGAGAGCAGACAGAGGGCTGACCTTTACTTCCTCACGAATTCAGGTGAATGAATGAGTGCCAAAGTGCAGGTTCTGCTGCATTGTAGAGCTCATCATCTGTGTTTTGGGCTTCAGTTCTGGCTCTTCAGACGGACTGCTTTATGCATGAGAAAGATCCCTCTTTGTGCTCTATGGGGTCTTGCTCTTCATGTCTCTCTCTCATCAGGATGGCAGTCATGTTTCCACTGTGTTTTATGCTCCCAAAAAGAAGCCTCAGGTCCTTACACACACACACACACACACACACACACACACACACACACACACACCCCCTCACACACACACACACACACACACACACACACACACACACACACACACACACAGTGGCCTGGAATTCAAATGAATGTACAATAGAGCAAGCTGAAGCCTTTGGCCACTTCTAGTTGAATCCAATACAAGTAGTTCTTTATCTCCGCGGCATTTTAAAAAATCAAACCTGACATTTCATGTGGGCTCCTGGGAAATACAGGCATGCAAACAAAATATGTGATATAAAGTCAAGCAAGTAAACAAAACATGCGGAGCCAAGGTGGTTTCTAATATCAGTGGGCATCAGCTCGCTTTTGCAAATGACTGGAGGACTTTCATTTGCATGTGTGGCTTCTTGAATATGAATTTCTTAAAGGGATAGCTCATCCAAAAATGAACATTCACTCATTCTTTACTAGTTTCAAACCTGGTTAAGTTTTTTCTTTTTTCTGTTGAACACAAAATAAGATATTTAGAAAAATGTTGGTAGATGGCACCTATTGGCTTCCATAGTGTTTTTTCATTCCTACTATCCAATTCGATGGGTCCCAGCAGCCAGCATTCTTCAAAATACACTGTAAAAAATCTGTCAAATTTAAGGTAAAAAATTGGCATCTGTGGTTGACAGAATTTTGCCATTAAATATATGGTAGAAACTGTTAAAGAAATGTCAAATTTCTTTACAGTTAACTACCATATTTCATTCATTTAGAGCAGGGGTGTCCAAACTGGGTCCTACAGGGCCGGTGTCCTGCATAGTTTAGCTCCAACTTCCTTCAGCACACCTGCATGGAAGTTTTTGTATACCTAGAAAGAGCTTGATTAGCTGGTTCAGGTGTGTTTATTTGGGGTTGGAACTAAAATATGCAGCACACCGACCCTCCAGGACCAAGTGTGGACATCCCTGATTTAGAGTGATATGCACCAATGATTCTTGCATCTACACATCATACATTTGTTTCACAGACAAAAACACAACCATGTTAGGATGAGAAAGTCATATTGCGAACAAAGCTCATCACAAACAACTTTTCCCACAAGCAGAGGAACAGACTAATATATACTGTAGGTTGATCGGGGTTATTCACACAAGTACTAAACACCATCATGGTCACACACATCAAATTTAAATAATGCAATAAACATTAATGTTACACACATTTTAATTTAAGTAACATTGTAACATTAATGTACATCACTGATGAGAAAAAAAAAACTATAAAGAAGCATAGTAATGTTAACAAAAAAAGCATTAAATAGTGAAGTGTCATTAAGGAAATTCTGTGAAAGACTATTTATGGTTGTTCACCGTACGTATTAAGGAAAATTGCTGTTAACCAGGTTACAGATTTTTACTGTAGCATTTTTACAGGTTTTTTTTCAGACCATTTTTTTGACTTCTTTTGTGTTCAAAAGAAGATAGCAACTCATAAACATATAGAAGGAGGGAGAGTAAATAGCTGTTTACGTCCACCTGTTTTAATGTGCATTTTGGATTATCACATAAAAAAATATGCTTGATGGAAAAGCCAAGATGTGCATAAGTTTTGAATATAAAAAACGTATGCGCATAACTGAGTAGGATAACTCTTTATTCAGTTAGAAAAAATGTGCATAAACTACAATGGAAACAATTTTACGAATATATTCCAGTATGCGCAATAAAAATGGTGCAATGGGCAGCATTAATGGACAAACTAGTGGGCCAACCACATAGGAAAACATCTGAAATTTTGTTTTGGTCGTTTTAAAAAGTAATTTATTATATAAGAAAAAGACTTAAACTGTTATGGTGCATTCACACCAGACGCGGATGAAGCATCAATCGCGAGTGATATAGATGTTAAGTCAATGCAAAGACGCGAATAGACATCCTGCGGTGTTATTCGTGTGAATGAGGCAGTGCGAATGACACCTTACGTGCGAATGAAGTGCCACGAAATGAGTGTTTTCCGCATTTGACACCACTTCAGCCATCACTTGAGTTGGAAAATCTGAACTTTAGTTTCGCACTGTTAACCAATCAGGAGCTTGCACTAGTATGGGCGTGATTATGATGTAGCTCTCGTTGTTGGTGACCCGAGGGGACATCCTCCTGCTGACACCGGACAACAGCTCATCAAACTGGGTTTGGCTCAGTCTGAAGCACCGCTGAAAGCTTCCATCATCCAGGTGTAATTTCTTGAGGAGTTTATAAACTTAAAGAGCTGGGTGCACCTCTGAAAGGATCTAGTGGACTCAGACACGGTGCTGAACGAATCTATGCTGTTTTTCAACCTTCCTAAAGCACATAAGGCAGAGCTACTCTCTCAATAAAATCCATGTTAGCCATTTAGCAAGGAAACTAGAGTCACTGGGCCCACAGAAGCCCCGCCCATGACGCAAATCTGCGTCTATTGTGAAGTGAATTTGATGCGCGAATGAAGCGAGTAAACTCAAAATGTTCACGCATCTATTATGTGTGAATAGTACGATTTGTTTGCGCAAGTCGCTTCTGGTTGTGAACACCCCATTATACATTTTATTGTATTTCAATTAAAGCCATTGTTGCCAGCAATTTACCATAACTACCCCTTTACAGTAACTTACCTGTAAATGTGTTTTACAGTATCAGGGCACTACTGCAATGTTACTTTACAGTAAAATCGCCTTACCGCAACTTCTTTTTATGATAAAAATCCCTTTACCACATTTTAATTTTACAGTATGACAATTTTACTGTACTTTTACTGTAATTTATTTACATTTTACACTAGCAGTACGAAACCTTTTTTGTTGTGTATTTACTATTGAATTTATTAAATTCCAAACAAGTGACAAGATCATGTACAACAGTATTTTTATTATTCATTGTTATTATATTCATTTTAAATGGTTTACTAAAGTCATTTTTATCTTCAGTATCATCTTAAATACATTCGTGAAATAAGGTATTAATCAATGTTTCATTAACTGTCTCATTTCTGTCTTCAACTACAGTAGCAGTGCTTGATTACTTTGATTACAGTAGAAAACCGCAAAATCCTAATATGCAGTAAGTTACTGTAAAAGTTTTAAAATTACCCACAATGCAGTGCATATTACAGTAGTGAACTGTAAAGAATGTATGTATTTTACCTGGCGCTGGTTCATACAGTAAATAACTGTAAAATTGTGGCAAAGTCTAACAGTGTACGCAACTTCTCCTACCGCTGCAAATTCCGCTTTTCTTTGTGATATTTGGCGCCAGTTTATCAGGAAGTGATGATTATGTTCTCATTGCCTCATTGGATGTAAACATTGCATTATTTGCAAATCTTTTATGTGATTTTTCAGTTTTGCACATCATTGTTATTTTGGAACTTTGGAACACCGCTAATGATGAGGTCATTTCCATTTTTGGGTAAACTATCCCTTTAAAGGGATATAGTAGCCACTGCCATTAGCCCCTTTCACACATACACACCTTTCCTGAAAATTACCGCCAGTTTTCCGGAAAGGGATCATGTGTGAACAGGCCCTTTTTCAAAATACCGGTAAATTCGTTCCGGCAATTTTCCAGGAAGCAAAGTTGTAACAGTACCGGTAATTTGTCGGAATGCTGCTCTGTGTGAATGCAGAAGGAAAATTGGCAGAGAGAATGCGTTCACAATTACAATGCGCTGACGTGAGACGTCTACTCCAGCCAATCAGAACATTCAGACACATTCACTTCGCATCTGCGCTGTTTACATTTAGCTACTTGTTGTTAGTCAGATAACGTTTCTATGTTCCTTCAGAGTGCCAACTGTGTAAAAATTCTCGATAAAATGCTTATGATAAACCGCTGTTTGTTTACCTTCAAGCTCTGCTTCAGTTGCTTGACGTGTGTGCACGTGAAGAAGTGCTCCGGTGAGCGCCAGCACACACACATATTATGAACATCTCGACATGCAAAAGTGTTCATATGTTTTCATCGAAGTTGTTCACAATACTTATCCATCCACAGAATTTGTATTGTCGTCAAATGTGTAAACATTTAGCTGCGGTTCGTGCTTCTACCTTTGGATGTCTCTGGGACAAAAGCAGCTGCATGAATGCTAAAGCTTTAAATAAAAGTGAAACCTTCAACTAAAGCCCGATCCCCTTCTATGTTTAAACATACAAGCACAGCAGTTTAGAGCTCATTTCAGGTTAATGATGTCAGAATTTACCGGTATTTTGGAATGAATGTGTGAATGGTCTTTTCCGGAAAAATTCCAGAACGTCCTTGCCTGTGTGAACAGCACTTTTTTGAATGTACCAGTGAAGTCGTTCCGGTAATTTTCCGGATATTTACCGGTATCGCTGTGTGAAAAAGGCTATTGTTTGCTTATCTTTGTGTCGTTCCAAACCCATAAGCTGTTTTCTGGGGAACAGAATGAAGCACATTGGCAACAATGTGTTTAACACTCAATCAAGCCCTCCATTTGAGATTAGCAAAAAACTGCCCCTTTTAGGCTTTGATCGTAATTGTGTCATTTTGGTGACTGTCACTTTAAATTCAAATGAGATTGTGCTTTTTTTCAAAAGAGGTACAAATGCCTCTGTGTCAGCATAGTGGCACATTCAAAAACAGTACTAACATACTATGCTAATGTGGGAGAGATCGTCACTAGTGTGTGGGGCTTTCCCCCTCTGATGACACGTACAAAGGGAAAATGTTAATTAAAGTGTTTCCGCAGACTGTTTTTATGTAAGTGTGATTATAAAAGATCAAATTTATACATTTTTATCATTAGAAGCTGGTTATATTCACAGACTGTTGCCACACAACTGTGTTTAAACCCCATATAAAAGTGATTTTTGCATAATAAGTCCCCTTTAAGTTTAAATCTCCCAGAGAAACAGGCTAGTTAACTCACTCTGTAAATTATTATAATGCATTGAAGTAGAAACGATTTTATAATTAGACTTAGATTTAAATATAAAATCCCCACCATTCTTTTTGGTGACATAAAGGTAAAAAATTGCCAAAATCTTGACTTTGAACCGTGTTAGTCTGCCACAGTGGTTTTGGAAGCTGGGACCTATAATGAGAGAACGGTCGACTGGTTTAGGCTAAATTGTAATTGTTTGCTCCTGCCTTTCTGAGTTTAATTAGCTTAGTTTAATAATGAAGTGTCATGAGAACGGCTCTGCGCACGAATGCACTTCATCCTGTAATTAAGACGTTTGTTTGACAGCTTTAGATCTCCAGGCGTGTGACATTTGTACTCTCTCGCTTTAGTAAAAAGACAAATGATTGGCAGTGATGCCATGAGCCGATGCCAGACTGCTTATGCGAGTGATTACAGTCGTGTAAAACTCAAAGATGAACATTCTGCTAAAGCTGTGAAATGATCCATAACAGCAGCGTTGTGGGCTGTCAATATTTCTGTTGTATTATAAGAGTTGTTCACCCAATAAAGGATATTCAGCAGGGCCCTGTTTGTAGCTGGTATTAAAGGGTCATGAAAGCCCCTGTTTCAACAATGGTTAATGGGTAAATTCAGCTATGGAGTGGAGAAGGAGAGACAGTATTTAGAACACTGCATTTAGACTATTTAATTTCACTTTAAAAGCATCACAGCTTTCCACAAATGCACACTGTGGTTGACCTTTACACATTATGTACGTGTTTTTGTAAAATCCCTGTAAATTACAAACATACATAAACTTGGCATTGACGACATGTACATAATAATGTTCACTGTAAAACAATATATCAGTAAATTAGCAGTTTTCCGTATGCACGTTCTCCCCGTGTTCACGTGGGTTTTCTCAGGGTACTCCGGTTTCCCCCACAGTCCAAAGACATGCTATACTGTAAGTGAATTGGGTAAACAAAATTGGCCGTAGTGTATGAGTGTGTGTGTGAATGTGAGAGCGTAAGGGTGTTTCCCAATACTGGGTTGCGACTGGAAGGGCATCCGCTGTGTAAAACATATGGTGGAAAATGAATGAATAAAAAAAAAAAATTACTCAAGATTGTACTTTTAAAAAGTAACTTTCCCCAACACTGTTTATAAAAGCATTTCAATTACAATAGATTAAGGAAAAGACCCATTATACAAGAATGCCATGCAGAAACACATTTTTGATTTAGATTTTTTTTGTGCACAATATTGTGTTAAACACTTTTGCCATAGTGCATGATTCGTTGTGATGTCACCTAAATGGCCGTTCATAGTAAACTGGCATATGAAACTTGATCAGTGTTTGTGCAGTTCTTTGCACTACACCAAATAAATACTATAAAACAACCGTGTCTATGATTTTGTAATTGAATATGTTTGCCTCACCATATCTATCTCCATATGGACAACTTTTCTGACATGGTCAGTTGGTTTAGTAGCTCACTTTGTACAGTGTTGTGCTTGAGCTCAGCTTTAAGTCTGATGAAGCACAGTTCCACATAACCAATAAAAGCATGTATAATCAAGGTACAACTATGTGGTCGCAGTGTACTCTTACGTTTGCTTTTTAAAACACTATTGGTTGGGTTTGGAAAGGGTTTAGGTCAGTTGTTCCTGTTTAGTTCTTGTGGACGTGTACAAGACATGGTACATGTTTCTGAAACTCACTACAAAACATACCCTAAATAATATATTTCAGGGCGGCACGGTGGCTCAGTGGTTAGCACTGTCGCCTCACAGCAAGAAGGTCGCTGGTTGGAGTCCTGCCTAGGCCAGTTGGCATTTCTGTGTGGAGTTTACATGTTCTCCCTGTGTTCGTGTGGGTTTCCTCCAGGCGCTCCGGTTTTCCCTACAGTCCAAAGTCATGCACTATAGACCATTTTGATGGATGTAAACAAAAACAATGGTCCCAACATCAAGTTACGATTGAATTGCCTCTTGTTACAGTTATGAAATAGTTTGATAACAAGCAGGAAATGTTCATGGGCCAATGACATCACCACATTGAAATGGTCTATAAGTGAATTGGATGAACTAAATTTACCATAGTGTGTGAGTGTGTGTGAATGAGAGAGTGTATGGGTGTTTACCAGTGCTGGGTTGTGGCTGGAACTGCGTAAAACATATGATGGAATAGATGGTGGTTCATTCCGCTGTGGCGATCTCTGATAATCAGAGACTAAGCCAAAGGAAAATGAATGAATGTATTTCAGATTTTCAAAATGTAGACAGCGTCCTCTAGTGGATTTGTCATCAGAAACGTGCAACAAAACGTACCCAGAGCAACGTATTTTACGTTCCGGCAAAATGTAAGCCGTGTTCATTTCCAATGAATCAGGGTTGAAAATATTTGTAGGTAAGCTACAATGGCATATAGTTGCTTTAGTAAATGTTTATTAATTCCTTTTATCTAAATGACTATTTGTTAGGTTTTGGGTAAAGTTTAGTGTAGTTAATTTCTTATTTTAAACTCCGTAGAGCATAAACTAAACTGAACTGTGGAACTGTTTACTTGCAAGATTACATTGCCAGATTCACGTTAATCTGTTTTGGATCAATCTGAGCATGCTTTTAATGCCACTCTCTGGACTTTTCACTTAAAAAAATTTTTATAACACCAAACATGCAATCAACACACTGAAATATAATTTGGCACAATTATCTGTTAGCCAGGGTTGAGTTCAACTCTTGGCTTTCAAATCTCATATATTTTCCTCTCATATAGTACTGCTATTGTGTAATTGATAGTTGAGCCATTTCAAACCCACAATCATTGTACTCTTGAGTGTGAATCAAACATCACCGTTTCAATTCTGCACTTATTCTTCTTGGCTGCTTTGAATGTGACCTCTGATTGAATGTCACAGACATGACCGACCTGTTCTCTCTGATTTATGGCCTCATATCCAGGACGATGCCCATCAGTAAAATGCTATACAACCTTGCTGACACGCACGCACACACCCACTCTTGTCAATGTTATATTGATTCATTGACACTGTGCACACTTCAATTAGGAGATTACATTATGACAGAAATTCATTACTTGAGACATGCCAGTGCTGGTTAATAGAATGCATGTAGCCTTAAAGGAATAGTTCACCCAAAAATAAAAAAAGTAAAAATCTGTCATCATTTACTCACTTGTTCAAAATCTACTTGAGTTTATTTCGTTTTTTAAACACAAAAGACGATATTTTTTAAAGAAATTCTGGTTGCTGGCACCCATTGACTTTCATAGTATAAAACAAAATACTATGGTAGTCAATAGATGCAACCAGCATTCTTCAAAATATCTTCTTTTGTGTTCAACATAAGAAAGAGAAAGGTTTATAACCCACATGAGGGAAAGTATATTTTCAAATTTGCTTAAACTATCCCTTTAAGTAAAAAGAAACAGAAGAAAGCAGTTTATTTTTGTTCAGTTTTAGTACAAGAACAAGAATCAATCATTTCTGCTGTATGTTTGTA
Source organism: Danio jaintianensis (assembly GCA_903798115.1). Taxonomy (NCBI): domain Eukaryota; kingdom Metazoa; phylum Chordata; class Actinopteri; order Cypriniformes; family Danionidae; genus Danio; species Danio jaintianensis. Next base: position 4,948,525 of record CAIGQV010018202.1, read on the forward strand.
ACAGTTTGGCTGAACATATGACTTGCTAAAGCTTCAGGAGAAAAAAGAAAAATGTGGTATCGTCTGCTCTTTTTTTTGTAGGTTTGTCCTCTTAGTGAAGCCATCGATCACATAATCCATTTTAGCCATGAAAGAAGAGAAACCCTGGTCCTCTGATAGCAGGTACTGATTGATTATGGCTCATAAATCCAATGTTATGACAGGAAGAACAGATAATTCACCTGTGTGAGTTGTGCATAAGCCATCTGGGGGAAATATATAACCTCCTGTATCTCTGAGAGTCACCACAACCAGCTCTGTAACAGCTCTGGATCACTGACATAAACAGCATTTTAACAGATGTATAACCAATAGTTCACCCAAAAATGGAAACTGCCTGGTAATTTAATAACCCTAGGGTCATTCAAGATGGAGACATGCTTTAGTGGAACATTTAAACACATACACTTAATACACTTCATTGAACATGCAGACATAGACATCACCTATATACTATATAGCTGCAGGTTAACTATGTTTATATATAATAGCTTTAACTGTTAAAAGCTATTAGTTACTAGTTGATTAAAGTTATTAGTAACTAATAAAGTTATAGTAACACATAACCTAAACTTTTCAGATTTTGATTGTAATGCAACAATGTGCACCTTTTGTAAAGCTGCTTTGAAACAATAATTATTGTGAAAAGCGCTTTACAAATAAACCTGAGTTGAATCGAATTGAATTTAAAGAAGATTTTTAGCTGAAACTGTGGTTCTTGGTGAATTATAAAATGAATGTCAGTGGCTACAAACATTATGAAAGGAAAAAAACAAAACAATATACTGGCTAATTTAAATGAATGTCCATGCATTGACATCTTATGTAGCGAAACATTTGGTCTGCGCAAAAAAAACATAGTTTAATTCACAACCTAGTGATGGGTGTCTGAATTGAGGTGGTGAACTTCTACCAACTAATTATGCAGCTTTGTTTTCTAGACAAATTATCTGTTATCAGTAATAGTAATAATAATAACATGTGTTATAAATTGGCCACTTGGTTCGATGCGCATTCATGTTACAGAAGTTCACAATTTCTGCATCTTTATATGTTTATGGAGCCTGATCTCACGAGGAAACGTAACTATTTTACGTTTTGTCAGTTTAGTGGCTAATTCGTATGATTTTGAAAAGGAGGCGTGGCACCAAACCCCTCCTCTAAACCCAACCATCATTGGGGGATAAGCAAATCGTACTAAATTGTATGAATGAGATGGTACGAATGATTTAGCAACTAAATTAAAAAGTTATGAATTGCCGTGAAATAGTGTTGATTTATGGTCACATGTGATGTATAGGCCACAGATATGGTCTACGCTGAACCCCATTCATTTTCATTAGATGGAGAAAAATACTGGAATCTGTTACCCTTATCTGTTAAGACCCTTATTTGTAGGCTTGGATTGTGCGGATTACTTTGAAGTTGTCTAAAAATGGATTTTGTACCATCAATAATAGTCTATGCTGAGCCCTGTTCACTCGCATTAAATGGATGCAAATGGATTCAGTTACAAAAATCCTGCAATGTTTTCCTTGAAACTTTGTCATCTCGTTGATGACCAAAAATATCACACAATCCTCATCTTTTTTTTTTTTTTTCTGGGTTTTCACCTTTATTGGATAGGACAGTAGAGAGAATTGACAGGAAAGTGTGGGGAGCAGAGAGAGGGGAAGGATCAGCATAGGACATCGAGGCGGGAATCGAACTCGGGTCGCTGTGAGCACCGGAGTGCATGTGTCGATGCACTTTCCACTACGCCATTGGCACCGACACACAACCCACATCTTTGATGGCCTGGGGTGAGTGAGCAATTACTTTTAAAAGCTACGTTTGAAATAAAAATGTACAATGTTTATTTTATTAGTGCATAATTTTAGCATTATGCTTGCTTCGCACCAAAAGCGAAATTAAGTATTTGAATGAGTAGATTACATTCAAAGTTAATGCAAATGCGCAAATTTATGCCAGGTAGCAGGAATGACGCAGAAGGCGCAATCCATTTGCCGCAAATGGATTGCGCAAACAAATTCAACTTGACCAGAAAATTTGCATGAGGTGCAAAACATCCATCACAGGCTCATTGTGAAAACGTACCCCTGTATACATTTACCGGTCAGTCGGTCAGCCATTCAGTCGACAGCGGCCTCTGGTGGATTTACACGAGAAGAGCAGGTGTGAATGGCACTCATGAGAGAAATTTGAGATCTAAAAAAGCATACACAGCAGCCTCTGGTGGATTTGCGAAAACAAAAACTGCAAAAAAAAAAAACGTACCTCCTGGGATGCATTTCACGCTGTCCAGAAATGTATGCAGGGGTATGTATCAATAATGAGCCTGGGTTGAAAACATCCTATAAGTAAAGTAGACAAAGTGATTCTGTGCTCCGCGTTTGGTGTGAACAGCGTTGAGGTGACCAATTCATCTGTGAAAGTTAACATTTTGATAATCTTTAAGGAAAATCTAAACATTTGCTTCCACTCGATGATGTCATAATGACGAGCTTGGGCAAAATATCCTTAGCCACGCCCCTACAACCATTAGTTTGCAGTTAGTAAAAGATGAGAGGAGGAGACCAAAAATAAAACCCCACCCCCGACTCAATATAATGTTTTACTTGAAAATACATCATCATCCTCAAGGACGGATCCAATTGGATGGATTGAATCCACAAAAATCATGCAAAAGTGGCTTGATTCAGTACTGCCACCCCTCACAATTTTCACACCACCCCATAAATAATTTTCTAGATTCTCCCCTGATCATACTGAAATAAAATCTGCAGCAACTTCTGGTTAACTGATTTTAACACTCACTAGACATTTCTCTAATAAACAAACTAGCATGATATGCATAACAACCGGTGTAATAAATCATCACCAGACTCACATCCACTTGTTTTGGATAACGCGCTTGGATTCAGCTTTATTTATTGCAAGCACTACAATGCTAAATTTCTTCAGAGTACATCAGGTTCAATCTGCCATCATTCTGCGGCTGTCAGCGCTCTAATCTCTTTGCATGCAAACACAGTTTTCATTTTATGCCTTCATGGAAATAACTATAAATATTTTCCATCTCACTTGCCTTTTTTATTAAAGGAAATCTGAATGGCTGAAGGTAGAGTTTATTAAAACTGTATTTCCTTAGTCATAACTGTATGACATTTCCACCAATTGTGACAGATGCTATTGTTCTTTCTCTTTGGGTGTCATTCGTGATTCAGTCTCAATGGGCTGCAGAAATACTGGCAGGCGCTGTCCAGCACAATGATGGCAGTTCATGGAAGTTGATAATCCTCCTGTGGCCTTTTGCTTTCTCAAAGAACAGCTTTTCTGCTGTTATGACTCTAAAAACACAATATTTTAGCTGAGAGAGTGTCTCATTCTGCATTCAGGGACAATAAATCACAGACTAATGACTCAAAGCACATTGTGACAGCAACAATTAAGCTGTGTATTTGCTAAAAAACGTCATGAATTTGAGTCTTAGATTATCCATTCAAATGGACCTGCCATGATACTAATGAGGAGTCCTATAATTAGTGTCCAAGTTGACGCTGGTTTTGACATCTCACTAAGATGCCTGACAAATAACAGAGTCCAGTAAATTTCTTAATTTCTCTCTCTCTCTCTCTCTCTCTCTCTCTCTCTCTCTCTCTCTCTCTCTCTCTCCCCCTCACACACACACACACACACACACACACACACACACACACACACACAC
>CAIGQV010018202.1:4970923-5007231 GCA_903798115.1 Danio jaintianensis
AAAAAATTTAGAAAGGTTATCCAGACTCGACATGTGTTGATATTCAATATATTAATGAACATGCATGATATTGTTATTATTGACACTTTATAATAATTATTGAAAGTTTTATAAAGCCTTTTAAGAATATTCAGATTGTTGTTTTGCAGTGGTGCATCACAACACCATAAGCTTGAACATTTAATAGGCATATGATAACTGTGAAAAACAGGAGGGTTCAAGGGGCTTTTGACCCCTTTAAATGAGGCTTGATCCCCCCCCCCTGAAGGACATCAAAATAAGATGTAGTGGGGTCTGTTCTTTTTAAATAGCGGAAAAATGTATCTTAGTATTATTATAAATGAAAATTAATAAATGAATAAATGAAACTTAATTGTTTTATGTTCAATCCACTTAAATTTGTAAAAAATAATTAAGCTAACTTAATCGATTTGTGTTGGGTTAACATGAAGGAATTTTGTGGAACCCTGCGTTTTTTACAGTGTATATATAAATATTTCTATATTACACAAATTATATATCAATGTAAATATAAATGTAACAATTTCTTTTGTATATTTTTCTATTTTATGTGCAGTACTTGTGTTTATTTATACATATATACATAATTATTCACAGTACACGTATATATTATGTAAATACAAACTTTTTATCTTGGATGCGATTAATCATGATTAATCTTTTGACAGCACTTATAAATATACATTTGACCACCCCGTAATGGTTCATACCACTGTGAATGCATGATCGCGGCCAGCAAGTTAGACAGGAAAATGTACTTGTATTACTTTTTTCAAGTAACTAGTAAAGTAATGCATTACTTTTTCATTTCCAAGAAAATATCTGAATGTTTTTTTAAGTAATGCCAGTTACTTTTACCAGTTGTTTAAGTTTTCCTATGTTTATTGATTGATAGCTGTGCTATAGATGTCAATTTAAATTTCCTTCAGCCTGAGGTTTATCCACTTCACATTTCTCTTTTGTTGTAAAAAGGCCTTTTGTTTAAAAAAATAAAATAAAATGTTTTTTTTATATTATTATAAACAGCAAACCCAGACCAGGTGAAAAAGTAACTAAGTACCACATTTAGTTACTTTTATAAGAGTGATTGAGTGTTTAGCGATTAAAAGTGTTTGACACCCAGTGGTTGAACTAGGTATTGCACCCCTGCTTCAAAACACACACAAGCGCAGGTGGCCAGGTTGACGACATCAACAGCGTGCCTGACTATCGAGCCTAAAGGCTGATTTAAGTCATGTTCTAAATAAAAGCAACGGCACGCGACAGAAGGAATATTTTCAATATTAAAAGGAGTTTTTGTTCTAACCAACTCCTGAAATTTATGTTTTAGAAACGGCTTCATTATTTGCAGCTGAACAACAGAAAACTTGATGACATGATCACCTCAGGTACACCTCATGTGCTTTATTCAGTGTTAAATGCTAATAATGTGAGTTTGTTTGCCATTTTGCAGGACATTTATTGCCAAACTACTGAATGCAGCAGCAGATAGTTCACTTCAGAATCGAAAGCGTTTGAAATTGAACTTTAGAACTGTGACTAGTACAAACCAACACATATCGGTGATTCGGTATGTACATTTAATAATGTTAAAGAGGTTTAATATATATTAATTAGGTTATAAACCTTACCATTTGTTGGAGTGCAGTAAGTGCACTATTCTGTTCTTCTGAATGGCTGTATTTAAAATTCTATCATGTTTCGTCTGGTGCAAACAGCCAAGTTGCTTATCACTGCAAATCTCGTCACGTATCAGCATGTTGTTAGGACACACGGTTACAATGTAACCTGCTCACCTAATGTTTTACGCTCGTAATATTTATATTATTTGCTAATCAATGACCAACTCATGTGGAACTCTGAATCTGCGTCTCATTTCAGAGTCTGCTACTGCCCACCGGAGGTTGCATTTCGGTCACAGGCGCATGCTTTGAGAGTCTTCCTGGCTGAATGAATGAAATACGTGGTTTTCCAACAAGGCAACCCGGGGTGCTGAAATATAATTGGCTAAACTGGCAGTGGGTGGGTTAAAAGAACCAAGACAAAGACAGCCGTTTCGGCACGTAACGCACATTTTCAAAGCAGAATAACTGACTTCAGCTAGTTTTTCAGATAAACAAGTATGTTCACTTGGCATGTTTCTTAAATACCTGCAAACATATTATGGTATTTTTATGCTTTAGAAGAGTCAAAAACTTACATACAGCACCTTTAAGCACATCTGTAATCAGCCATTTCAGTTTCAAATGAGCGTTCTTCAAATGATTGACCTGCTAAAGCTCAGTTCTCGAATGTAAAATTACAACACGATTAATACAGATTGATTGATACAATTATGACTAGCTAATAAAACAGATGGCTTTTTACTGTTTTCTGTATTGAGCGCACATACAATGATCATTTTCATTAGCGGTTATGGGATAATGATACTCTGCTGTGGGAATTTGGATGCTTGAACATGCGAGGCTTGCTCTAAAGTCTCTGATGAGGCAGATTTGCATGTTAACATCAGATTAATTCATTAACTGATGCTCCTGCTGATGAGAATCTCTCTCTCTCCGCGGCTCTGTTTTCTCTTCATGTCAAACACACTCAGCGCTGTGAGAAGACTGATGTGATGCTTACAGAGAGAGTTTGTAGCATGCCATATTTATGTTGGTGATTATAGTTTTATGGGCTGTTTTAATGAATGCCATATTACTGACGCTATAACTCCCCGATGTGTGAGTTTCCTTAATTTGTGCCATCAGTCTCTGGAATAGAAAAGCTGAGTGTTTGACACATCTTTATGTACAGAAACAACAATGAATCTTTGTTTCTGCATTATTTGCATGTGCCAAAGACTTGGGGCTCAAATTACTACTGTGATTTGACTCTACGCTACCTGAAACAAGTATTGTTGCCTATCTAAGTTTTAGAAACAACAAATAACTTATTAATAAAGTCATCCCAGAGGACTCCCAGAGTTCATCAAGATTCTTTGGATTCATCTTCAATGCCTCCTTCTGCATCTTACCCCAGACATGCTCAATAATGTTCATGTCTGGTGACTGGGCTGGCCAATCTTGGAGCACCTTGACCTTCTTTGCTTTCAGGAACTTTGATATGGAGGCTGAAGTATTAGAAGGAGTGCTATCCTGCTGAAGAATTTACCCTCTTCTGTGGTTTGTAATGTAACGGGCAGCACAAATGTCTTGATACCTCAGGCTGTTGATGTTGTTATCCACTCTGCAGATCTCTCGCACACCCCCATATTGAATGTAACCCCAAACCATGATTTTATAAGTTTCATTTTACAGCTTTATAAATAATGTTATGAGAGATTACAGTTTTAAATGTAACATTTTGAATGTACAAATATGAAATGTCACTGTGTACAGTATTTACTACAGTATTGTTAGACAATTTACCATAAGAAAAACACAAATAATTCAGGATTCTGTTAACAATTGATTGCACATTTTGTTGGTACTCATGAAAAATAATTGTTTGCATTCGACAAAACTGATTTGGTGAAGTAAAAACAAACAAACAATAAAAACATCGACTGTGGTGCTGGTTTCAGGCCGGGTTGACGATGAATAGTGCGAGTGTCGTTTGCTGTGAAACTCATTTATGGGACAAAAAACAGACACATTTTGGATATTTGCAGTTTAATTAAATAATTTTTCAAGTAGTCTATATACAGTATGGAAAATAAGTATTGAACACGTCATGTTTTTTCCTGGGAATAATATTTCTATAGGAGCTGTTGACATGGAATTGAACCAGATTTTGGCAAACCCCCCAAACAATACAAACATAAAAATAAAACAAAACAAAAAAATCTGAAAAATGAGTTGTGTAATAACAATGAAATGACACAAGGAGAAAGTACTGAACTACTGAAACGTGTTTAATACTTTATATAAAAAGCTTTTTTGGTGAGGGCAGCTTAAAGACGACTCTCATATGGAGAATGAAGTCACATGAATTGCTCAGGTGTGATTGTTTTTTCACAGATTTCAACAGAGTGTAAAAATCTTGATGGTTCTGTGGGTCTTGTCTATCAAATCTGATCTTGAATTAGTATTTTCTATTGGATTTAGGTCAGGTGATTGGCTGGGCCATTCTACAGCTTGATTTTCTTTCTCTGAAAGCATTTGAGAGTTTCCTCGGCTGTGTTTTGGATCATTGTATTTCTGAAATGTCCACCCTGGTTTCATCTTCATCATTCTGCTAATGTAGATGTTGGACTGAAGCAGCTAATATTCATTTACAATGAGGAAGGGCAGAGGGTTGCTGAAGAACTACTGAGAGGTTTCAGCTGCTGTTTGGGCTTTCACTGCCTTTCTACACCTCCCTTTCCTCATGTGTTCAATACCTTTTCCCTGCGTCATTTCATTTTATTACGCATAACTTAATTTGTAAACTAATTCGATTTGTTTCATTTGCATATATGGATATCTTTTGTTGTTACCAACATCTAGGGAAAATTTCAAGTCAACAGCACCTTTACAAATATGTTTTCTGAGAAAATGGTGACGTGATTTAGACGTTTCCGGTGTTAGCTTGATTTATTTATAAAATGAATGTTGCCTTCTCTAGATCGTTTGATATAAAGTGTTATGTATGCTACATAATGTCAATGTTTAGTATTTTCTTGGTATAAAACAATTGGTTTCTTGCAGATCAGTTCTGATTTTATTTTCCTGTTAAGATGAGATTAGTTGTTCTCTGACAGAGCAGCAGTCTGCAGTCGTCATGGAAATCAATTTATAAAGAAACTTCATGTGCAAACTCCAGATTGTTTGAGATTGAACTGATGAGATAAACTATAGAAAAGTTTGGGATGGAGCCTGAGGAAAATGCCGATGATGTGGAAAAGAAAATGAAATATGATGAAAGAGAGAGACGTGGACAGAAGTTGAGGGCCTGAATTTCTCATAATCCCTGCAGTGAGCAAATTCAGCAGAGCAGACAGCAGAAATCACTTCAGAGATCAGTTATTGCACTTCCCAGGCCTGACACTCAAAGCTGTGTTAACCGCTGACATTTAACTCAATTTGATAGATAAACAACTATATAAATGCTCAGGGGATTGTGGGAAATCATGAATTTGTCTGACTGCGGTGAGACTACAATATTACTTCCTTGAAGCTCTGTTATAGAGAAAGCCATCTGTAATATTTCCATTCATATCAATGGCAGCTGCTTGGCATGACTAAAATTTTTTGTTTACGGACATAAAATTTCAGTAAATTAAATGGTCTTTCAAGAGAAATGTAGAAAAAAACATGTTACAAGAAGTTATTTACTATATATGTGAACACTGTTTCTGAACTCCCTCAAACACCTTGGGTAACCAGATCACACACTTCACGTCATTTTATAGTATTTTTGGTGTCTCAGAAAAGCATATTTTAAATCAGGGGTTTAAAGGCTTTTTTTCTGATAATGGAAATGTTTTTTTGTTGTGGCTGTTGTTGTAATATGCTCCCACTGAACCAAATAATGAGAAGGTACCAAATCTCTTACCAATCTCTTGCTGATGACACTCAGATCTACTTGAGTGTCCTTAGACCTTATTGCCTAATGACTACAGCTCCATTGACACTCTCTGCCCATGCATTGATGAAATTAACAGTTGGATGTGCCAAAACCTTGTTCAGTTAAACAAAGACAAAAATAAGTAATTGCATTTGGGAACAGAGGTGAATGCATACCTTGGCTCCAAGGGTCAAATGACTAAAAATAAGGTCAAGAATCTTAATGTGATTCTGTAGTCAGATCTGAGTTTTAGTAGTCATGTCAAAGCAGTCACTAAATCAGCATACTATCATCTTAAGAGCATTGCAACAATTAGTTTTGTTTCCAGTGAGAAACTTGTTCATGCTTTTATCAGCAGCAGAGTGGATTACTGTAATGGACTCCTCACTGGCCTTCCCAGCAAGTCAGTCAGACAGTTGCAGCTCATCCAGAACGCTGCTGCCAGGATTTTGACCAGAACCAGAAAACACTGGCTCCCAGTTACATTCAGAATAGATTTTAAAGTATTACTATTTGTTTATAAATCACTAAATGGCCTAGGACCTCAATACAATACAATCAATATCGGTGGGCAGGTAAAACCCCACTGCTATGTCACATTGCGGTGGGTCTCAAAATCATGGGGATTTGGATCTTATTTAAACATCAGGAAATAAAAAAAAGAGACTTGTTAATATCACTCAAATTTAACTGTGGACACACTGTAGCTACACACATTTCTGTGCAAATAAATAGCAAATAATAGGCCTTTTATTATAATTGTAAAAGTGCCCATCTTCAGCTTTAGGTACACTGCAACTTTTTTTAATTTAAAATCTTTTCTGATTTATATAAGAATAACATATGTATTGCTGTAAATATTTCAACTAACACTTTAAATACAGAGCTTTGATCCTAAAGATAAGCATTGGAATATTAAACATATTTATATTCACTTTGTATAAGTCTGCTGTACTACACTGAAAAAAATGATTCAAAGATGATTCCTTGAATTTACTATTTTTTTTTTAAGTTAAGTGGTTGTAAACAATTTATTTGGGCTGAATTTAAACAAATTAAGCTGAACATTACTAAATTTAATTTGTTTAAATTCAACACATAAATTGTTTTCAACATTTTTGCAGGCATCATTTTTTTTCAGTTTAATATAAATATCTTATTGATTTATATCAAAATCTCTGAGAGTTTTATCTTGCTTTTTGTGTCTACATTGTAAAACCCAACAGTCAACTTTAGCAAATGAAATGAGTGTAGTTAACTCAAAATTTACTGAAAGTTAATTCTACTCATTTGAAAAGAGTTTACCTCATTACTTCAACTTAAATGGAGTAAGTTCACAATACTTATATAGATTAGTTTTTTTTAACTCAAATGGTTTGTGGCAATCGGTTTCCTCAAACGGTTTGAGTTGTCTTAACTTATTGAGTTTTACAGTACTCAGTTGGTTTGAGTTCTCTTCATTTATTGGGTTTCACTGTGCTCAAATTGCTTCATTTACTCAAACGAATTAAGTTCACACTACTCATTAGGATTAGTTTTTGACCTTAAATGGTTTGTTGCAATCGGTTTCCTCAAACGGTTTGAGTTACCTTAACTTTTTGGGTTTTACAGTGTATAAATATAATTGATTTACATTACAGTGTATAATAAATTGATATGTTGCTATTTTCTGTATAGAAATATCAGCAACTACAACAGCAATGAATTTTTCCTCAGTTTGAGCCTCAAAATCTAATAAAATATGACACTCATCAATTCAATTTTTTAGAACCATTTTAGAACATTTTACAGCAGTAAATTTTTTATATATGAGATTTTCTGGCTATTGTGTAATTCCATCAGTTTTTTTGTGGTATTTGCAGTTGTTTTAGGAGTGACTTTTTCAGCTGTGGTGTTCTGTTACCACCTGCTGGTGCGCTCAAAAAAAAAAAAAAAGTTTGCTGTTTGTTCAAACTACTTATTTAAAATGAGCTGAAACAACACAATTCTTGAGTTTTTCGGGGGACAACTTAATTGTTTTATGTTCAATCCACTTAAATTTGTAAAAAATAATTAAGTTAACTTAATCGATTTGTGTTGGGACAGCGTGAAGGAATTGTGTGGAACCCAGCATTTTTTACAGTGTATATATAAATATTTCTATATTGCACAAATTATATATCAATATAAATATATATGTAACTATTTCTTTTGTATATTTTTGTATTTTATGTGCAGTACGTGTGTTCATTTTATACATATATAAATAAATATTCACAGTACACGTATATATTATGTAAATATTGTATAAAAGAATAAATGAAATAAATAAAATATAATCTGTAAAAACTAATACGTTAACTTAATTAATGTTGTCCTAACACAAATCCATTGTGTGAAACCCAGCATTCTTTTACAGTGTGAATGTGGATGGTAGTATACTTTACACATGCTTCATTGCAGCATCTGACATCAATATTTAAATCCGCTTCCAACACTAGCAAATCACGAACATCGTCCCAGAGCAACGTCCAAATTACACACCTCTACTCCTGTCCAAAACCCAATTGTGGGCGCCCATGAAAGTGTCAGAGCACCGAGATGCTGACCTCTACTTTATCACACTTTAAGTGCCCTCAGCTTTTGTGTGAATGTGAATGAGTCTTGATCATTAGCAGACATTAGAGAGTCTGCAGGTGAATCATTCTCTCTCTCTCATGCGCTCAGTGTCTTGGCATGTGCTGATTCTGCTGTCAACAACACATCACGGAGGCGGTGCGCACCTGACGTGGGTTTAGTTTATGAGTAAGAGGTGTTGTTGTGCCACTGATGACTCACTGCATTGACATATCTGCATTACAAATGATCAAAAGCTCTGAGCTGCAGAAGAGAGGTCTTAAAGTCAGCAGCAAAGCAGAAATGACCCCAATGACCCTTTCTGGTTGTTTAATGAGGTATTTACACATTTTTGGTATGTGGTGCACTAGACAAAAGAAAATGGAGTAAAAACTATTTTCACTGGCAAATTCCTTGTAAATTTCACCAAAAAATGCATAGAAATGGAAAGTAACATGTTGAATTTAAAGGCTGAAACAAATGATGAATTTAAATGCTGAAACAAATGCTTAAATGCTGAAAAAAATCGCTAGTATGTTGAATTTAATGTTAAAAACAATGGTAAATTTAAATACTGACAAAAAGCCAAAATGAATGCCTAAATGCTAAAGAAAAATGGCTAGTAACATGTTGAATTTAAATGCTCGATGAAAATGACGAATTTAAATGCTGAAAAAATGCTAAAAAGTTCAAACAAATTTTTAAATGCTGAAAAAATGGCTGGTAACATTTCATTTAAATGCTGGAAAGAAAGGCTAAACTTAAATGCTAAACAAATGCTGAAAAAATGCTAAAAATGTCTAGTAACATGATGAGTTTAATGTTGAAAACAATGCTCAATTTAAATAGACCAAAAAAAAAAAAAAAAAAATGCTGAAAACATGTTGGATTTAAATGCTGAAACATGCTGAAAAAAATGCTTAAATGCTGAAAAAATGGCCAGTAACATGCTTAATTGAATTGCTGGAAAGAAATAACGAATTTAAATGCTGAAAAAATGCTTAAATGTTCAAACTAATTCTTAAATGCCGAAAAAATGACTAGTAACATGTTGAATTTAAATGCTGGAAAGAAATGCTGAAAAAAAAAATGCTAAAAATGGCTAGTAATGTGATGAATTTAATGTTGAAAACAATGCTGAATTTAAATACTGACAGAAAGCCAAAATAAATGCCTAAATGCTAAAAATATGTCTAGTAACATGTTGAATTTAAATGCTGAAAAATGCTGACAAAATGCTTAAATGCTGAAACAATGGCTTGTAATATGTTTAATTTAAATGCTGGAAAAAAATGCTGGACAAAATGCTGAAATGCTGAACAAAATGCTTAAATGCTAAGAAAATGGCTAGTGACGTAATAAATTTAAATGCTGGAAAGAAAGGCTGAAAGGCTGAAAAAATGCTTAAATTCTGAAGAAATGGCTAGTAACATGATGAATTTAAATGCTGAAAGAATACTGAAAAAATGCAAGAAATCCTGAATTTTATTTTATTTATTTATTTATTTATTTATTTATTTATTTATTATTTTTTTTTTTTATAACATTACTCAAGAAAACAAATTCCACAAACTTCATCTCATATTATAACGTCCTGCTGCTGTCCAGTCCCCACAAATAAAGTGCTGCCCTCTAGTGTCCAAACGCTTTTATTACACAGCTGATTATTCTTAAACTACTGCTACTGAAACAGTTCAGATCTTAATCCGACACACATGACAGATCCGCCAAATCAAATGAGCAATGTCCGCAATGACGGGAAGGATTTGCTCATCACAGAAAGTGACATCTAAACCCGCTGATGCGTTCATATGTAGGCCGACTGGACCGATGCCACGACAGGCGGGACGACAGACATGTTGTCACTATCACTCAACACATTCACCCTCAACGTGAGTCAGGGATTTCCATGATTCATGTCTGTGGATGAAAAAAGAGGAAGACATTAAATCCCTCCTCTTTTTTTCTCACCTGATTTTTTTTGGGAACGCACCTGCAGGTCCCAGAGCTCCATCATTCGCCGGATATGGAGGCTGAAGGGGGATTTTCTCTCTCTTTTTTTGTAGGCAGAGCTCGTGCTTCCTTCCTGTGAGGTCATAAATCTGTCCACAAGCACATGCTAATGGTGTAATATTAACAGTGTTTAGATTCAGCTCACCTGAGGCTTGTGCTCAAATTACAAAAAAAAACATATTCAAACCTTCACTGTCCTACAGTCGAGATCAAAATGACAGAACAACCTGCAGATCTGCTAAATTTAGAGCTCACTGCTTAGTACTATTTAAAGTTAGTTTTATATTTTCAATATGAAAAGTAATTGTGGACTGGATTTTTTTCCCTTTTATCACAGTCTTGGACATGTGAACGATTAGTAACAATATTGGCTTTGATGCATTGTTAGATTTTCATTTTTTCTCCCTAGTTTACTGTTGGTGGCTGTTTTTGCTCCATTGACTTCCATTATAACCACATTTGATGGTGTATAAATACAAAGTCTTTGTGTTTATTTACTCCATGTAGTTCTGAGAGCTGAGATGCATATTTTGATTTTCTCAGACACATCAAGGTAAGTGCGTAAAGATCACTCTCACACTTTCACACACTCACAGACACACATACACACACTTTAATTTGCTGTTATACTCCATATAAAATCCAGAAACTAAGCTTTTTTTTTGCACAGGCCTATCTAAAGGGTTATGGTGCCAAGTGATAATCAACAGTAAAAATGACAAATTTTACATCTTCCCAACAGGGAAAACCACCAACAATTAAAGATGCATGATTATATTATGTCATGGTTTTGCAATCAAAAAAATGTGGTTATAATGGAAGTCAATGGGGCCAAAACAGCCACCAACAGTAAATTAGGGAGAGAAAAAATTAAAATTAATCAAAGGCAATGCATCAAAGGCAAGGTTGTTTCACATGTCCAAGACTTTGATAAAAGGTTAAAAAAAAATCCAGTCCATAATTACTTTTTATATTGAAAATACATCATTTTGTGTGTTTTTTTTCTCACCAAATCAGTGACATAATTCATGAATTTGGCAATTAAAGAGTTAAAATCCTGTAATTTTCTAAACAATTTAGTAGTTTTGATCAGGACTGAGGTTGATTAACAGATTTATGCAAATAAAAATGTGAAAAAATATTAATCTGATGCATTTTTACAGCAGTTTAATTCAGTGGATGTTTTCATCCCGAACATAACAAAAGGGTAGTAAATTTGCTCAGTGTATTGTTGAGTTTTTTCCACAGCATTTTCTCAAAATATTTGTCAAGATAAGATTTGTCACCAAAAATCATCCTGCTAGCTGAAACACAGAAAAAGTTATGGCCAAATTAAGACTCAAAATCACCCCAGAGTGAATGAAAAGATCCCCAACAGTACATGAGGGTTAAGTTGCACAAGTATATTGGCAGTAGCTAAAAATACATTGTAGGGGCCAAATTATGGATTTTTATTTCCAAAAATTATTTAAATATTTAATAAAGATTGTTACATAAGACATTAAGTAAATTTCCTTCCATACATGCATCAAAACTAAGTAATATGCATCGCTAAGTATTTAATTTGTACAACTTTAAAGGCAATTTTCTCAACATTTACTGTATTTTTTATTTTTTTTATTTTTTTTTAACCCTCAGATTTGCAAATAGATGTATCTCAGCTAAATATTGTCCAATCCTAACAAACCATACATCAATAGAAAGCTTATGTATTCAGCTCTCAGACTAGGTTTTGTAGTCCAACATTCTGAAACACAGTATAAAAAGCT
This sequence comes from Danio jaintianensis, assembly GCA_903798115.1. Classification (NCBI taxonomy): domain Eukaryota; kingdom Metazoa; phylum Chordata; class Actinopteri; order Cypriniformes; family Danionidae; genus Danio; species Danio jaintianensis. Next base: position 4,982,851 of record CAIGQV010018202.1, read on the forward strand.
TACATTTCTAATTTGAAAATGAGCACTGCTAAAAATGTGTGAACACTTTTAGACTCCTCTCTGTTATTTGTCTTAATCTGGCAACTGGTGGTGGTGATATCCTTTATCATTTTACAAACCCTGTTTAACGGTGGAATTTCACCAACTTTGCAAGATATTGAGCAATTCTTGTGTGACTGAAGCCCTCTGACAGCAGGATGTTCAGATGAAGGCCAAAGTGACCTATAAGAGGCCATTACAGGTAGGTGATTTCTAAAATATTGCGTCTTTACAATGTCATGAACTCATTCAAGTCCCCCCAAAAGTCTTGTCAGCCATGAAAGAAAAATGCATGAGGGGACAAGATAATATAGAAAATATCAATGGACAATCAGTTCAACACTGCAGCAGGAATTGATCATCAGTTCAGCTTAACGGGGTTTTATCTTAGTAACGTCTACTAAAGTTTATAAAAATTTGGACTGAAAGCTTGAATAAAAAAAGAAAAAAAAGACTTGATTAACCTTTGCTGAGGAGCATGTTGTGTGGACTGTAAACTGATCCAGGGTTCACTTTAGTGATGAAAACTAGTTTAATTTATTTAGGTCCTTTGGGAAACATTATGTCTGGGCAGAAATCAGTAAAAGGTGTACTGTAGGTGAAGTGTTGTGGTTTCGGGGATGTTTTCTGCAGCAGGAGTGAGATTATTATTATTTTTTTTCTGTGTTCATAGCCCAGTCAACCAACTATTTCATGCAGGTCAATAAATCTTGTCAGCACAGCAAAATGGATAAAGCAGTTCTATGAAGCTGAAATAATGAAATGGCCAGTCCAGAGTCCTCATCTAAACCTTATTGAAAATGTCTGAAAGATCAACTACTTGTCGACAAAATTCATGGTTAAGAAAACCAGTACAGTCATCAAAGATTTGATTTGATTTAATTTATTTATTTCAAACAGAAAAATCATACACAAAACAATTCTTTAAACAAAATACATTTCAACATGGTCGAAATGGAGCGGGATGAAGCACAAGCTTATTATTTTCCCCACCCCATTTCCACACACATCATTCGTCTATTACTTCAAGTTATTTCTTCTTTTACTTATCTCTTCTTTTACATGAGACATATTTGATCCTTTTGACATCTTTGACATATTATATGTTTGATTCCATTTGTACATTTACATTTTTATAACATAGACCCAAAAAATACATAGTATTGCAAAAATCCATTAATTGAAATTTCATCATACCTTTCTCATTTTATTCTTTTTCAATCACTTCTATTCATAATTATATTCCTTTAATAATATATATTTATACAACTTTTTAAATTGATTAATATCCTGACATTGTTTGAGAATCTGTTCCAGACTGTTTTATAATTTCACACCACATACAGACATACACAAATTTTTTTAAAGTTGTCCTTGTTTTCAACCTCTTAAAAGTTTGTTCTTCTCTCAGATTATATCCCCCTTGTCTTTCAAAGAGAGTGAGGAAGTGTGAGAGAGTTGTGTTGATGATGCACACTGTGTTATGAATTTTAGTTTTATTCAAAACATCTGCAAAATATTACAAATGAACAAGCTTATGATCTTTGAACTTTAGTACTTTTTTATTGAATTGAGTTGATGTATATACCTAATTTTAAAGTTTCTTTTTGCAGTCAATTAAGTTGAATACAGACAATTGTCTTGCTTCCACTGCTTTATAGCAGATTAGATTGGATTTACATCGTTTTTGAAGTTTACATCAATGATTCTTTACCTTGTTTAATACCGTGAAGCTACTATGAACAAATCCATTGCATAAAGTGTTAAAAATAAAAACACAACTAATGATTAATGATTATATGTGCTCTAAATGTATAATCAAGTCATTTTGATCAAAGATAATGTGGTGATAATCGGAAATTTTAATTCTTAATAGTTTCAATTGCTTAATAGTTTTTTGAAAATGCAACATACTCATTCATAAACAGTTCTGCAGACTTTTTGCTAAGTCAGAATAGCTTCACATCCTGTTATGAAAAGAATGCGCAGTTTCTACAAGATCAAAGCTGATTTTTTTCCTTAAACAAGTAGAAGTGAACACACACACTCTCTGCATGCACGTAAATAACACACGTCAACTGCTTCATACAGTACACAAACACAGAAACACTGCATAACTTTGCAAGAAATGATTCTTTACCTTGTTTAATACCGTGAAGCTACTTTGAACAAATCTGTTGCATAAAGTTTTAAAAACACAACTTAAGCAATGATTAAATGTGCTCTAAATGTATAGTCAAGTTATTTTGATCAAGGTAATGTGGTGATCATCAGAAACTTCAATTTTTTGCCTATTAGTTTTTTAAAATGCAACATATACTCAATCAGAAACAGTCATAAATGGATTTCTGCAGACTTTTTGCTAAGTCAGAATAGCTTTACGTCCTGTTATGAAAATATTTTTTTTTTTCTTGAAACAGGAAGAAGTGAACACTCTCTCTTTGCATGCACATAAATAACACACGTCAACTGCTTCATACAGTACGTAAACACAGAAGCATTGCAAACCGTTGCAAGGAAAAGACTCAGCGCATTGTTATTTTTGCATATTTTATTACAAAAGTAAAATACAAACATCTCAATGCACATAACATTTTTTGTTTTACAACCTCTTCTGTCTTTGTTTTCAAGCAATGCATTCGCAAACCAAAATATCAAGTTTATAACAGTTATTACATTCAACATATTTACAAAAAAAGCATCCGTTCACAATAGATTTTTTCACAGTTCTTTGACAGTCTTGCACTCTGACTTTCACAGTGTGTTTGGGCAATGCTGAAGCCCAGCGTCCTGCAGGTATCCCATATGCCAAGGCAAAGGGAGTGTCTGAAGTGATTCCCCATAACCATCAGCATGATTACCCCCCCCAAACTCCCTGCTGATACGCCCCAACATCACCCATCCGTCCATACCTCGGTGGACTCGGCACACTGGCAGCAGGGTAAAGCTGGGTGTCAGGTGAAAAACATGGATAATGAGGGGACGGCGGACAAGCGGGGCCTGTAAAAACACGTTGCTCTGAGGACAGTCTGTGTATTGGGGTTTGTAGATGTTGATTGAGAGGCTGATGCCAGGTTAGGAAGTTCTGCATTGATGGCTCTGCCTCAGCCCACAATCCACCAGGCTGACACTCCAGATGACCACACGGCTTCCCGACACCAACAGGAGGGTTGTTCGTAAGGAAAACCGATAACGCTGAGATGCGATTGATGGCTCTCTGGAGCGTGGCGATCTTCGATAGCCGTTTTCCACTTAAGTCGTGATGCAGAGCCACTCGGAGAGCGTTGAACGCTTGATTGTAATCCAAGATTCGTTTTCGTTCTCTGACGTTCGCCGCTACTCTGCGGGCTTTAGATCGCACTGGCCGGCTGCGCTTTTTAACCTGTCTTTCCTCCGGCTCACTTAGACCTCTTAAGCCATCGCTGCTGTCCAACTCTGACTCTTGAAGACTCCCGTCCGGCTCTTCCTCCGAAAACTCCGAGCTGGTGAAGCTGCTTCTGCTTGCCATGGAGAACCTGCAGACGCTCGCTGGAGTCATGGATATGTGTGTGTTGAGAGTTTTTACCTGTGAACAGGTCGGGCCTGCTCTCTTTAAAGCATCCCGTTGAGGAGTCACATGGTACAGTCACCTATGAGAAATGCTGGAGTTTATGAGCTGCCCAGGGCAAAGTGAGTTTCAGACACGCCTGCAGAGACGCAAAAAACTCACATGCAGACTGAGAAGAACACAGACGGGGAGAGTTGGACAGCTCATGAATGAAGAAAAAAAAAAAGTGGAAGCATTATTTTATTTGTAACATTTCTTGGCATCTTGTGGTTTTGGTGCCGTTGACCTTGAACTCTGGCAAGGCCCTGATGGATAAAGTACTGGCGCTGATGTAAACTAGTGATTTAAACCAACTGGCATCTCAAAACAATCAATGCTACGCTTGTCATTTCTTTGTTTTCTGACTCTTTTTGGTAACACTTTAGAATAATGGTCCATTAGTTTATGTATTTACTAACATTACCTAAGTATGAATAATCTTATAAAGCATTTGTTAATCATAGTTCAACATCAACTAATGCATTATTAAAATCCAGTGTTATGCTTGTTAATGGATAGTCATTGTTAACATGAAGTAACATTATTTAACTTGAAAAACATTTATTATCATTGTTAATGTTAGTTAATGTATTACTAATTGTTTGTTCATGTTAGTAAATACATTAATTAGCATTAACTAATGGACCATTATTTTAAGTGTTACATTCTTTTTTTTTTAATTGCATTTACCAGCCATTCTGTAACGACATTTACCAGCTTTTAGTGGATGGGTAATTTCAGGTGTATAGGTTATTATATGTGTTTCTATATTTTTTATTTCTGTACCTTTCTATATTACTCTGATTACACATTTGTTATCAGACATTAAAAAAATGTTAATGGTTAATGAAAGAAGTCTAGATTAAAATTACTAGATTAAAAACAGTAGTGGTGTGACATTGCTGAAATTTAGAAAACGTTTTTATAAAAAAACTAAATTGGCCATTGTGTGTGTGTGTGTGCGTGCGTGCGTGCGTGTGTGCGTGCGTGCATGCATGCGTGAATAAATGAAAGAGTGTATGGGTGTTTCTCAGTGTTGGGTTGTGGCTGGAAGGGCATCTGTCGCATAAAACGTATGCCAGAGTAATGGCGAATTGGTGATTCATTCCACTGTGGTGACCCCTGATAAATTTCAGCAGCCATTACTCACACAATCCTTCAGAAATCAGTAAATATTATTCAAAAAAAAATATATATATATATATTAAATTAATAAACTTTAATAAAAAAAAAATTTAATTAAAAAAAATATATATATATATATATATGGTAAAAATGAATGCTAAAAATATATTAATGTTTCCAAACTTTTGACTGGTACTATATATTATAAAAAAGAACTAAAAATCTGAATGTAATTAATAAATAAATCAATAAATAAATATTATTCATTCATTCATTTTCTTTTCGGCTTAGTCCCTTTATTAATAAGGGGTCACCACAGTGGAATAAACCGCCAACTTATCCAGCATATGTTTTATATATTTCTTATATATATTTTTTTTATATATTATATACATATATTTCCAGCCGCAACCCAACACTGGGAAACACCCATACACACTTGCATTCACACTCATACACTAGGGGCAATTTAGCTTATTCAATTCACCTATACCGCATGTCTTTGGACTGTGGGGGAAACCGGAGCATCCAGAGGAAACCCACACGAACACGGGGAGAACATGCAAACTCCACACAGAAATGCCAACTGACCCAGCCGGGGCTCGAATCAGCGACCTTCTTGCTGTGAGGCGATCGTGCTGCCCACTGCACCACCGTGACGCCTAAATAAATATTATATAAGTATATATTTAAATGTATACTATTTATACTTTTCAACGAAATTTCTAATTTTACCAAAATAAAACTATGAAATTAACTCAAACTTTAAGCAAATTTAAAACAAAAACTGGATTTTTTTTTTATTATAAAAAAAAAATGATATGATCAATAAATCATGTTTCTAACTACGTTTTTTAAGTTATGCAAGCTGTTATAAGTCAGTTTAATGGGATAGTTCACCCAAAAATGACAATTTACTCACTATTTACTCACCCTTAAGTGGTTCCAAATCTGTTTGACTTTCTTTCTTCTGTTGGACACAAAAAGAGATATTTAGAAAAATGTTAGAAATCTGTAACCAGTTAGTACAATTTGCTCATCCCCCAATGATTGGGTTCAGGGGTGCTACTAAATAAACACAATAGATACACACTACCATAAAATTATGACTGCATTTAATATAAATGCAGTAGATTTGAAATAAATACATGAATAAAAAGGACACAAAAACTAAAAGCGAGACCTGTAACACAATATTGTTTTATTTAAATGTTATATTTAATTATAATGGGTGACACGGTGGCTCAGTGGTTAGCACTGTCGCCTCACAGCAAAAAGGTCGCTAGTTCGAGTCCCGGCTGGGTCAGTTGGCATTTCTGTGTGGAGTTTGCATGTTCTCCCCATATTGGCGTGGGTTTCCTCCAAGTGCTCCTGTTTCCCCCACAGTCCAAGACATGCGCTATAGGTGAATTGAACAAACTAAATTGCCCGTAGTCTATGTGTGTGAATGAGTGTGTATGGATGTTTCCCAGTACTGGGTTGAAGCTGGAAGGACATCCGCTGTGCAAAACATATGCTGGATAAGATAAGATAAGATAAGAAGTGGCGACCCCTGATGAATAAATGGACTAAGCCGAAGGAAAATGAATGAATGAATTTAATTGTAATTATAATAATATTCATTCATTTTCTTTTCAGCTTAGTCCCCGAACCAGCGACCTTCTTGCTGTGAGGCGAACGTGCTACCTACTGCGCCACCGTGACGCCCATTATGATACACTCAAAAAATGACATTTGCTGACAAAATGACATTTGCTGTTTGTTTATTTAATTATTTTAAATAATTACTTATTTAAAATGAGCTGAAACAACACAGTTCTTGAGGTTTTTGGGGGGACAACTTAATTGTTATATGCTCAATTCACTTAAATTGATAAAAACTAATAAGTTAACTTAATTCCTTCATGTTGTCCCAATACAAATCGATTGTGTGGAACCCAGCTTTTTTTACAGTGTAATATTTAGTATATTATTATAACATAACATTAATATAGCATTTTGAATATTGAACAAATGTAGCTTGATATATTAAATGTGTACAGCACATTACACATTACACTTTTGTTGTACAATTTCTTTTCATTTTAATTACAATTTCTTTCATTTAATTCTTTTAGTTTTGTTGTACAACTATTTATTTTATGACACTTCATTTTCAAGGGTAAACTTTGTGTCAGTGACAGTAAAGCTGGTCTTCAAGGACAGTGTTGTCCTGTTATTAATCACAGCGGCACTTCAATCTAAATTTGTCTGTTATTGCCTGTGACAAATTGTACATTTATCACATAACTAGTATTTTGTGGATATCCTCTCATGTGTGAAGGACTCGCGATCCATTATTTACATTTGTGCACAGATACAATTATCATACGCAATCCGGCGCTGGGTCGGTGCTGGGCCTTGTGGGCCGTATAATTTGGGTGTCTTTGTAACAAACCATAAATCAAGCCCGAACAGCACCCGGGGACAAGAACAGAAAGACACTCGGACTTCAAAGCTTGCAAAAAGAGAGCAGGTATTTGACAATTATAACATGGCTTCGGCAGCGCAGATCTGCACACTATGGTTAGGCTGACAGGGGAACACATTCTTGTGTTTGGTTTGTTTTTGACAGATTGCGTGATGGTCATATTTGGAGTTGTGCAACAACTGTATCTCGACAGATCTCTGTCCTTTCACTGCCCCGCAGACTGATTATGTCCTGCTTCGTCTATTCTGAAAAACAGTCCATCAATATTTCATTTCTGACAGCGTATCATACCAAGCATAGCTTTGTGCCATAAAGTTTTTTAAAAATGTGTCGTGATTATTTGGACTTAATAATTGATTATTAATCAATTATCTCTCCTCTCTGCATGCACCAGACACTTTCTCATCAGCACACTGTGTTTCTGAAAAAAAATTTGTAGCAATTTTTTGTGTGCTTCCTGCAGGTGAGTGGGCTTGACAAACCACCTGGAGGACACAGTGTCTGCTCAGAGGGAATTTTTTTATATGTATTTCCTAAGTGCTGTTTATCAGAAGGGCAGCACGGTCGCCTCACAGCAAGAAGATCATTGGTTCAAGTCTCGGCTGAGCCAGTTGGCATTTCTGTGTGGAGTTTGAATGTTCTCCCCGTGTTGGTGTGGGTTTCCTCCGGGTGCTCCGGTTTCCCCCACAGTCCAAAGACATGCGGTATAGGTGAATTGAATAAGCTATATTGCCGTAGTGTATGAGTGTGTGTGTGAATGAGTGTGTATGGGTGTTTCAAAAAGTACGTTGGCCCAGTGGCCAGTTGGCCAGTCCGCCCCTGACGACATGTAAATGATGACAGGATTTTCAGTTTTGGGTGAACTATCCCTTTATTGTCATTTAAGTTCAAATGACTAAGGTTAATTTGATGCAACATAAAAATGTACGGTTTTTGCAACCAGTAATCTTTTATGTAGTGCAATTCATAACTCAACTTTGCATAATAGATGTATTTTTTGATTTGTCATGCACAGTTATGGAGAATACAGCAAGGACATCTGGACTGTATCTCTTCTGTCTTTTTGTTCAGCATTTCTGACATCCCATCATACCAGGCATAGCGTGTCATCCTCCCAATCTCTCAAAACATTGTTGTGATAATTTGAACTTAATAATAATTGATTGGTGAATTATTTGCTCTTGAGCGCTGGGCTGGTGTTGAACACAGACAGACAGAATGAGAGGTCAGGCCTGTTTTATGGAGGCTGTCTAGGCTGATTGACGCCATCCCCTAAAACAATTACACAGTTGGACACTTTACAGTGAGAGTGCTGTTACTCTGGCACTATTTGTCTGTTCGACCATGAGAACAGAAGCTAAATTTGTCTAACATATGGGTCCTAAGCATAATTCATAATTCAATTAATAAATTTGAGCTTTTGAAGTACGAGAGTGGAATTATGTCAATGCAATTCATTCTTGGATAAACTTTAAAGGGGACTTATTATGCAAAAAACACTTTTATAAGGGGTTTAAACACAGTTGTGTGGCAACAGTGTGTGAATATAACCAGCTTCTAATGGTAAAAATGTATTAATAAATTTTTTTATAACCACACTTGATAAAAACAGTCTGCAGAAACACTTTGATTGACATTCTCCCTTTGTACGTGTCACCTGAGAGGGAAAGCCCCACCCCACGATCTCTCCCTCATTAGCATAGGACGTTAGTCTTGTTTTTGAATCTGCCACTATGCTGACACAGAGGCATTTGTAGCTCTGCCCTCTTTTGAAAAGAGCACAATCTCATTTGCATTTAAAGCGACAGTCACCAAAATGGCACAATTAGGATCAAAGCCTAAAAGGGTCAGTTTCAAAGAGTTGTAAAACATTATTTGTGGGGTATTTTGAGCTGAAACTTCACATACACACTCACGAGGACATCAGAGACTTATTTTACATCTTGTAAAAAAGGCGTATAATAGGTTTAATTTCTTTAACTTAAATTTTCTCTTGCACTTGATACAGTGAGTGTTGCATGTGTCACATTTAGTTTTTTTGTTTTGTCAAATTTCTTCTTTTTTTAAGCAAAAACTAAAATAAATTTAAAAATCCATAAAATTTATGGTAAACAAATGGCAGCTGTGGTTGCACAAAAATTGCTCCATGTTCACATACATTTTATTAAACTTTTTTTTAAATGTAATTTAGGTATGAATCTACACTGTACTTACTTTTACATTACTTTAAAAAGTGTGTAAACCCATTGCCTCAAAAGCGACAGGTTGACTTTACTTAAAAAGTGAGTAAACCCATTGTAATTTGGAGCTGTTAAGTTGATTTAACTTATTTTTTATAATTATGCACAGTTAATTTACATAAAATAAGTGAGTAAACCGGTTGATTTACATTTTTTAAGTTTTATTTTTTACAGTATATAAAAAGCCTTCGGAGATGTATTTTTTGACATGATTTTGATTGATCGTCATGTTCAAGTTTTTAGGGTTCGTGTCAATCCCAGCTTTAACACACACTCCAACAACAAGTTTTCTCAGTGGAAATGTAAAAGAAAATCAATAAAAAATCTCCAGAGATGTATTTTTTCACATTATTTGATTGATCGGCATGTTCAGGTTTGAGGCTTTAACATACATTCCAGCAACATGATTTCTACATGGAAATTCATAACAAATATTTTTACAATATATTGGATCACAAGCACACAAAACCTGCTGCATGTTCACATACATTTTATTGAGCTTCTTTTTTAATGCAATTTAGGTATGAATCTATAAAAAGCCTTCAGAGATTAAATTTTTTGACATGAATTTGATTGATCGGCATGTTAAAGTTTTTAGGGTTCGTGTCAGTCCCTGCTTATAATATATACTCCAGCAAGACATTTTCTCCATGGAAATTCATAACAAATATTTGTACAATCCGTCCGCATTGAAAGTGCAGCTCAGGAAGAGATCCTCCGATTTACGAGGGGCCCTGAGAGATTTATGGCCTCCCAGTGAGAGCATGAAATCTGCACCTCGGACCGTCCAAATCTCTCCTCTCTGACAGATGACAAGACACTAGCAATTATCAGCCGCCAAGAATAAATCAAAGCCTTTACTGCTCGTCCTGTGACGCCCTTAAAGAAATAACCGTTTTCAAGCTAAAGGGAACTAGCTTAACCGCACTTTCCTGAGATTTGTAAATCTCTGGCCTGAGCCTGTGTAATGAGCGGTTGTAGCCTGCGTCTTATTAGAGGTCTGTAGAAAGCGGTATAGATATTTATTTCCTGAGGGACCGTTAGCGTAATGAGTGAGCACAGCTCTGTCCACTAACCTTGGCTTTGCGCTGGTATGTTAATGCATGTTTGCAGCACTTCCAAAGGAATTTTCACACCTCTATAAAAGTTGCACGCTCAGAGAAGGATTTCCCCCTTTCCTGAACATGAAGAATAAAAAAAATGCACAAATTTTAATTTAAAAAATGTAGTTGTTTGCATGAACCAGTGTGTTTTTCTAAAATTGTATGGGGGAAGTAAATACTAAGGAGTATAATTTTGTTTGTTTGTTTATTGGTGTTTTTTAATCATTTATGTTTGAGGATTCATAAACAATTGTCAATCGGAAAGTAAACTCAGATTTCACAAACAATTAAATAAATATTTATATATATTTAAATGTAATATTATTTTTGAATAAACAGTTCCTCTCACTCCGGGTGCTCCGGTTTCCCCCACAGTCCAAAGACATGCGCTATAGGTGAATTGGGTAAGCTAAATTGTCCGTAGTGTATGTGTGTGAATGGGAGTGTATGAGTGTTTCCCGGTGATGGGTTGCAGCTGGAAGGGCGTATGCTGGATAAGTTGCCGGTTCATTCCGCTGTGGCGACCCCAGATTAATAAAGGGACTAAGCGGAAAAGAAAATGAATGAATGAATGAATGAATAATATGAAATAAACATTATTATATGGAATACTGTGTTTTAGAAAATAACAAGTAATCCATGTAAACTTCTGAAATAGAAAAATAAATATTTTTTACACAATTGTACCTCAACAAAATATTTTATTTACAGCATAGAGATTTGTTTTTTACACAGACAAGTCTTAAAAAATGATTTTATTGTATTTATTGTATTACTTTGTATATTATTTTGTGTTTATTGTATTGTGATTTTTTGCACAATGTATAATGTGTAGCCTCATATAGTCTAAGACTATAAATATTTGAAAAAACGTATTTTTATAAAAATCTGAAAAATATTTTGTTCTAGTTTTTGTTTGAGGGCACCGAAGAGCAAAAATAAATCAATGTTTACAATTTTGAAACAAACCTTTATATAATGTAAATTTAATTTAGAATAGATGTAACTGAAATAAAAGTCTGTGTTTCCAGTCAGTTTTAGTTAACTAAAACCAAGACTATAATTATTGAATTAAACTGACAGAAATATTAAATACAATTAAATATACAGAAAATACCAAAATAAAAAAGAATTCAACTAATAATAAAAAATTATAGATTTAAAATAATGATAATAATAATAAATCGAATAAAGATGATTCGGTTAGCTAAACTAAGTGGCAGTCAGATCATTATAAATTATTGTAAAAAATTCTCTTAAGAATTCTCTTCTGTTCTGCTCCGGTCAGATGGGTATTATGACAATTTGCTGATATACTTGGAAAAACAAGCGCCAACCTGATTTGACCAGGTAGGACATGTTCCTGGATTAGCATCTATGTTGATCCTGGAACAACATTCCAATCAGCCAATCAGAATTAAGGGATACGTTTACTGAATATGTTAAGTTTAGGCTTACGGTTAGGTTTATGCACTTCTACATGATTGTTATCCAACTATTATTCCCCTCTGATTTTAAGAATAATTTACAGTTATGGTTGGGTTTAGGGGTAGGGAATAGGTATGGATTACATTTTCAAACAAAAATGATGTTCCAGGATCAACATAGATGTTAATCCAGGATCGCATCGTACTTGGCAAAATCATGACGTGTATATGCAAACCATTCTTCAGGCTAAATGCTGCATGAATTGAATTGAATCAAATCAAATCATGGGTTTACTCAATCGTTACATCCCTACTTAAAAATTGAGTTTGTATGCTTTTCCTTCATTTATACTGAAAAAAAACTGTTTGTAAAAATCCAAAAATACCCCAGAATGTACAAATTGACAGGTGCATGAAAAAACTGATTTTACCCAGCAGTGTCTCGCTTTAATAACCTGCATCCGACTTTAGACTCATCACATTTCCCACTCTCTCTGCTGAGGTGAGAGTCCTGTGAGTCACTGGCAAACACGTATTGTCTACAGTATGTGTGGAGTGACTGGAGACAGAAGAAGATTTAACCATTATCTGTGTGTATGGGAGTAGTATTGCAGCACATAGGCCTGCTTGTAAAATAGCCTGCGTGGTGTTCAATATGAAATGCCTTCAGGGAGCACTTGCTCACACATATCTGCAGCTGACAGCATAACAAGGGTTTACAAGAGTTTGTCATCTGTGACGCACTCATGTTTGGTAGTAACCCAACATAAACAATAAAACAGAGCATGCTTCTCGTATTTAGCACCACAGTTTTATTGTATTTTTTCACAATTGCATGGTGAGGATAAAAACGTGAAAACTTTTGGGTTCAATCTTTAAAATACGGAGAAAAAAAAGGTGCATTGTGAATTGAAAAATATATTATAGGATGTTTTGATATGCAAATATATCAATATATATAAATAAAAAAATATTTTATTTGCTAATAGCACATTGTAAATTAGGGGAGTTGTGTGCCTTTTATATATGCAAGAGAAAATTGCTTACTTTATTATGATTTAATTTAAAAAACTATAATGCTAACAACACCAACATTCATTCATTCATTCATTTTCCTTCGGCTTAGTCCCTTTATTCATCAGGGGTCGCCATAGCGGAATGAACCGCCAACTTATCCAGCATATGTTTTACACAGCGGATGCCCTTTCAGCTGCAACCCAGTACTGGGAAACACCCATACACACTCATTCACACTCATACACTACGGCCAATTTAGTTTATTCAATTCTTTCAATTCAATTATTCAAGCGGATGTCATTGGACTGTGGGGGAAACCGGAACACCCGGAGGAAACCCACGCCAACACGGGGAGAACATGCAAACATCACACAGAAATGCCAACTGACCCAGCCAGGACTCGAACCAGCTACCTTCTTGCTGTGAGGCGACAGTTCTAACTACTGAGCCACCGTGTCACCACAACACCAACATGTATTATAATACTGTATATATATATAATTTAAAAAAATGGATTTCAGACATTGTAAAAAGCGAAAACTTAAACAAATTACTTCGACTAGTTGCAATTAAATGAATTAAGTTTGACAAGCTTAATTTAGTTTTCAGTAATAAATTAAGTTAGTAACAAGTTTTAGTCATTTATTTAAGAGAACAAGAATGGAACAGTACATACAGCACAGTACAAATAATTTCCTTCCCACACTGGAAAAAAGCTTTCATTCATCCAATTTAAAAAAAATAGGGTAATGCTATTTACATCTAAATATGATCACTTGAGCCAATGAAAAATAAATCATTTGCCTTCAACAATTTTTTTTAAGTCCATGAAAGCATATTGAGTTTCTGTTTAATACATGCATGACTTGTGTGAGTAACTTTTAAATTTTACAAAACAAATATTTCTTAGCTGAGCTCTTAATCAAAACATTTATATTTAACTATGTTTGAACTTAAAATATATTACTTGAAAAATAATACAAATAATATTAAACTGAAATGAAAGAGGGTGGTGTGGTGGCACAGTGGGTAGCGCTGTTGCCTGACAGCAAGAAGGTCGCTGGTTCGAGCCTTGGCTGGGTCAGTTGGAGTTTCTGTGTGGAGTTTGTATGTTCTCCTTGTGTTGGCGTGGGTTTCCTCCGGGTGCTCCGGTTTCCCCCACAAGTCCAAAGACATGCGCTATTGGTGAATTGGGTAAGCTAAATTGTCCGTAGTGTATGTGTGTGAATGAGTGTGTATGGGTGTTTCCCAGTGATGGGTTGCAGCTGGAAGGGCATCTGCTGCGTAAAACATATGTTGGATAAGTTGGTGGTTCATTCCGCTGTGGTGACCCCTGATTAATAAAGGGACTAAGCCAAAAAGAAAATGAATGAATGAATGAATAAAATGAAAGATACATTTTTAATTTTAATTTTAGTTTTAATTAAAGCTTGATTTTTTTTTTGTTGTTGTGCATGTTAATATAATAATAATAATAATAATACTTTTATGTTTTGTTGCAATACTTGTACTTGCCATAAATAAATTACTGAAACTTGTTACACCTAAAAGTACTACATTTATTACTGAAAACTGTCATAAATTAAGTTTGTCAAACTTAATTCATTTAATTGTAACAAGTCAAAGTAATTTGTTTAAGTTTTCACTTTTTACGGTGTGTTACGCTGTGAAAAGATATTGGGTTCCACACAATCGATTTGTGTTGGGGCAACATTACAGAATTAAGGTACTTTTAAAAAAATTGGAAGTGGATTGAACATAAATCTATTAAGTTTCCCCCCAACAAACTCAATAATTGTGTTGTTTCAGCTCATTTTAAATAAGTAGTTTGAACAAAAAGCAAACATCTTTTTTTTGGGTGTACATTGTATAAAGTAAATAGTTGAATTTACTTGAAGAAAGTGAGTAAACCTGTTATCTTCAAATTATTAGGTATTGAACTTTGCATATAATTACAAAAAATAGGTTAAGTCAATTTAACAGTTGCAAATTGCAACAGATTTATTCACTTAGTAATGTCTACTTGCTACTTTTAAGGCAATGGGTTACTCACTTTGTTTTTTTTTAAAGTACAGTAACTAAACTCTTCTTAGATCTTCTGCTTTCATTTAAATGCCATGTAATGAATGGTTAAGTAATTATGCTTTGTTGTAGTTATTTGAGTAAAATTGTTAATAGGTAAGTTAGTAAATTGTTAGTAGGTTAAAGGTAGTAATAAATGATTACTATATACTTTTCCCAGTACTGGTTTGCGGCTGGAAGCTCATCCGCTGCGTAAAAACATATGCTGGAATAGTTGGTGGTTCATTCTGCTGTGGCGACCCCTGATAAATACGGGACTAAGCCAAAGGAAAATAAATGAATAATATATACTGGAAAGTGGCTTATTTCAATTAGGCCTGCCCTAATTTTAATTAATTTTTAAATACTTTTGGGCTTGATTTTTGCACTAAAAACTCTGCCTGGAACACATAAATCATCTGTGGGTATTATTAAATGAGCCAGGATGAAACATTATGTTTGTGGTGAAAGTTTAATATTCTTCTTGGTCAACCCTGGATCTGCTGCTTAATCTGAAGCATTTTGATAGTGTGCTGTCTTTATTAGTTATCTAATGGAATTACCAAATTAGTCAAATTAAACAAACCATAATAGACAGATAGTGTTTTGTGTTCAGCATGTGGCTTGCGGTCAGTAATGGTTACAGAGAAAACAAATCTATTCTTCAGATTGTTTCCACAACACTTACAGAGGAAAACTATAGCCTATTCTAGACTCAGAGACTGAACTAGAACTAACTACTTAAATTGTAAACAAAACCACACGTAAATAAAGCAACAAACAAACCAATAGATAAAATGCGTAAATTGGATTTCTTGTTTCCCCTGCAATACTTTTTTTTATGATGGTAGCGCCATCTAGTGGTAAAAAACTGAGGCGGTTGTCACAAAACCTATGAGGTAAAATTGTGTTCAGGCATGTTGGCAGAGTCGTCTATTAAAAAAATAGAATAAATAATAATTTAATCAAAAACAAAGCCAAAAATGAGCGAGTTCCATTCAGTGGATGCCCTTCCAGTCGCTTTAAAAGAGGGAGTAACAGGCCCGTAGCCAGGGGGGTTTGGGTGGTTCAAAAGACCCACCCCTCACTGACAAAGGTCCAGAATTTATCCCATACATGAGCTCATTTATTCTATTTTGCCTGCAATACCATCATAAATTTTAGAAAAAAAACATCGAAAAAGACTTCAAGACCAAGTGAAGTCATCTTTCGCTACTGTTTTGTTTTTAAATAGAGAACACATTTTACAAGTGACTTTCATTCTAAATCTTGGACCTTATTCTTGACACAAAAACTGATCAAGAAAAGTTGTGAAGCACCAAAAGCGGCCCATATTACAATTAATTTGAATACTAATTTGGCTAATGTTGTTATCCATGATTTTTCAAATGTACTTTTTTACAAGAAAAATCATGAAGCTCTACATTATTATTATTATTATTATTAGGGCTGCACGGTGGCGCAGTGGGTAGAACGTCCGCCTCAAAGCAAGAAGGTCGCTGGTTCGAGCCTCAACTGGGTCAGTTTGCGTTTCTGTGTGGAGTTTGCATGTTCTCCCCGTGTTCGCGTGGGTTTCCTCCGGGTGCTCCGGTTTCCCCTACAAGTCCAAAGACATGTTGTATAGGTGAATTGGGTAAGCTAAATTATCCGTAGTGTATGTGTGTGAATGAGTGTGTATGGATGTTTCCCAGTATTGGGTTGCAGCTGGAAGGGCATCCGCTGCGTAAAACATATGCTCGATAAGTTGGCGGTTCATTCCGCTGTGGCGACCCCAGACTAATAAATGGACTAAGCCGAAAAGAGAATGAATGAATTATCATTATTATTATGTTTTAGTTATTTTTTATTCAAATGGCCAAATTCTGACTGAGGAGTTCAATGTTAATAATGACAATAGGCTACAGATTTTAATTTTAAACTTTAACAGATTCCTATTTGTTTTCTAGTGATAAATGATGTAATAAATTTGTATTTTAAAAATAAACATTTATTCATATTTCTTTATTCTGAATCTTTAGGAAATATTTTGGTACATCAAAAAGTGTGGTTATGATGACCATCTGACAAGCTAATACAGCTAAAATAGTGCTTTAAACGCGGTATTTAATCCTCATAGTTATCAGAATCAGAAAGAGCTTTATTGCCAGGTATGTTCACACATACGAGGAATTTGTTTTCGTGACAGAGCTTCTACAGTGCAACAGAATTACAGAGACAGGACAAAAATCAGATAATAAATATATTTTAAAAATAAAAGTTGTAGTGAATGCAAATATACAAATTGACAAGTGTATGTACAGGAATATTACTATATACAACAGCAGCTGTTATGTGCAAATTAGCATGTAAAATATGTTGTTAAATAAGTGTTTATGTGTATAAAAAGTGTATAGCAAGTAGTGATGTTTGTTCCATAATTACTATCATCAAGTGTTCATGAGATGGATTGCCTGAGGGAAGAAACTGTTTCTGTGTCGGGCTGTTCTGGTACACAGTGCTCTGTAGCGTCGACCAGAAGGTAAAAGTTCAAAGAGGCAGTGTGCTGGGTGTGAGGGGTCCAGAGTGATTTTGGCAGCCCTTCTGCTTGCTCTGGATAAGTACAGTTCTTGGAGAGTAGGGAGGATTGTACCAGTGATTCGCTCAGCAGTCCGAACTATTCGACGTAGTCTTCGGAGGTCGGATTTGGTAGCTGAGCTAAACCAGACAGTTATTGAAGTGCAGAGGACTGATTCAATGATGGAAGTGTAGAACTGTTTCAGCAGCTCCTTTGGAAGGTTGAACTTCCTCAGCTGACGAAGGAAGTACAACCTCTGTTGAGCTTTTTTGACAATGGAGTCAATGTGAGTGTCCCACTTCAGATCCTGAGAGATGGTGGTGCCCAGGAACCTGAATGACTCCACTGCTGCCACAATGCTGTCCATGATGCTCAGTGGGGGGAGAGCAGGGGGGTTTCTCCTGAAGTCCACTATCATCTCCACTGTTTTGAGCGTGTTCAGCTCCAGGTTGTTGTGACTGCACCAGACAGCCAGCTCCTTAACCTCCTGTCTGTAAGCAGACTCGTATTATATTATATTTACGAGTATTATATTTAGTTAAATAGAAAATGAGGCGTATAAATGCAAAAAGGTCCACTTTTTGAGAAAAAAGAACCACCCCTTTCACAAGGCTGGCTACGGGCCTGAGTAATCAGCAACACAACACCAGACACAAAAGAGTGTTAATGCACTTTTTCATTGTTTTTCCCCTTCTGTTTCCTCCATTATCTTCTCATCCTCCTCCTTTTACTTCTTCTCCTCCTCGTCCTTCTGCTCATCCTGCTACTTATTTTCTTTTTTGTTTCTTTTTTACAACACCAGACACAAAAGTGTTCATTTTAAACAGATAAACAAAACAGACAGGGACGAAAGATTTTTAATGCATTTTTTTTATTGTTTTTTTCTCTTTCTCCTTCCTCCTCCATCATCCCCTCATCCTCCTCCTTTTACTTCTCCTCCTCATCATCCTTCTGCTCATCCTGCTGCTTATTTTCTTCTTTCTGTTTCTCTTCTTCGCCTCCTCCTTCTTTATCTCCTCTTCCATCTCCATCATCTCCATGTCCCCCTTCTCATTCTCTTCATTTTCCTTCTCTTCTTTCCTCCTGCTCCTACTCTCTTTCTTTACCTCTTTCCTCCTAATCCTTTTCCTTCCCTTCTTCTTCTCCTCCTTCTTAATCTTGCCCTCCTCCTCCTTCTCCATCATTGTCTCCTCCATCTTCTCCTCTTTTTTCATTCTCCCTTTCCCTCTGTCCTCCTCCTTAATCTTGTCTTCCACCTCCTCCTTCCCCATCATTGTCTCCATTTTCACCTCCTCATTCTTCCTTCTCCTTCTCTTCTTCTTGTCTTTCATCTCCTCCTCTTTAGTCTGGTCCTCCTCCTCCTCCTCTTGTTCTCCACAGGATGAAGCAGTTTTCTTCATTATTATTATTTCTCCTTTGCTGATATTTATCTCCTCTTCTACACAAGGCTCTCTGTGAATCATGGCAGTAACTATGATCTGATGTTGCTCAATCTTGGAGCGGCACAGAAAGTAATCTGTTAAAAGAGAAATGAAGTGGTTACACGTTTTACAAAGTCATTTTCAAGAAGATGCTAAACTCTGTGTAAGGGAAAATAAAGAATACAATTTATTAATACCATTATAGACTGATATATTGATGTAAATATGTTCATTTACCATCAGTGCCTTTGTCTGGTGATATTGGGAGTTCTTTTTGCTCTTCCTCTACTACATACTCCATCTTGTCCTCTTTATTGGGGGTGAGGCAGGAGATCCTCAGGTGTTTCCTACAACCTTTGAGGAAAGACGCCAGCCAGTTCTTTTTTCTTTTCCTCTCTTTCACCTCCTCGTCTGTTAAAAGAGAAATGATGGTAGTTGACACACTTTTCCACAGTCATTTGAGAGGAAATTAACATTTACAGTTTTATAACATCTCTTATGAACATTTACCATGGTTTTACTTCAGGTAAAACAAAAAGCATTTAAATTTTACAAGAAATAAAGAAAAAGAATATGGTTTTTATAGCAGCTAAACCATGATTCTCACAAATGCACCATGGTTTCACTACACTATCATTAGTTTAACCGGTTAAAATATTTATTAAGATGAAATAAGAATGAACAATACTCTTACAGCATTTATTAATCACAGTTCTACATTTACTAATGCATTATTAAAAGTTGTGCTTGCTAATATTAGTTAGTGCACTGAATCTTTTGACAGGACATTCTCGTGACTGTCTATGGAGCATGAGAAATTAAAATATCTTAATTTGTGTCCAGAAGGTCTCAGGGGATTGGAACTACATGAGGGTGTTGAGTAATTAGTAACAAATATACATTTTTGGGTAAACTAATCCTTTAAGGTCTGTCAATTATGTAATGATTAGTACATAAAAACAAATGTCAGCTGGATAAATTCCTTTATAAGCAATAAAAGCTGGTTTATTTGTGAGTTTTAAAAAATAATTAATTATAAATTGATATATTTGATGGCAAAGGACAAAAAAAATAGGTTTTATGAAACCCAAATCCTATTTTGAATACAACCCTTCAAAAGTTAGGGTCAGCAATACTTGAATTATTTGAATAATATATAATTATTATAAGTATAATTGCTATTAAATAAATAACATTATTATTATCATTATTCTTGTTTTCAGCACCACATCATCCTTGATTCGATGATCAATTAACTTGTGTAATTAAATTATCAGTTTGAAATAAATTATGTAAAAAAAATTATTGATTTCAAAACTGGACAAAAAGCACCATAAATCTGAAACCCATATACAAATAATAGCTTTTTCAATATAGTCAATTCAGTTTATTGTGAATCTGCATTCATTTTTTCATTTTGTTGACAGCTCTGGTCTCCATTCATTTACATTGTGCAAGTTCATATTTGGCTTATTGTTCTAAGTGTTCAGTGTTAAATAATTAAGTTAGTAAATCATGTAGCCTGAATTCTCATTTTATCGCGTATGTTCTTCTCAGTTACCTCTAGAGGGAAGCATTTACTCATATTTCATTACAGTAATTCAGTACATGCAACCTGTGATTTAAAATGCATTCATTCATTTTCTTTTCGTCTTAGTCTCTTTATTAATCTGGGGTCGCCACAGCGGAATGAACCGCCAACTTATCCAGCATATGTTTTACGCAGCGGATGCCCTTCCAGCTGCAACCCATCACTGGGAAACATCCATACACACACTCATTCACATATATGCACTACGGACAATTTAGCCTACCCAATTCACCTATACCGCATATCTTTGGACTTGTGGGGGAAACCAGAGCACCGGGAGGACACTCACGCAAACACGGGGAGAACATGCAAACTCCACACAGAAATGCCAACTGACCCAGCCGAGGCTCGAACCAGCGACCTTCTTGCTGTAAGGCAAACGTGCTACCCACTGCGCCACCGTGCAGCCCGATTTAAAATGCAATTGTTAAATAATGCTTTCTATTATTTTCTCAATTGTTTCTATTATTTCACACATGGCAATAATAATAATAATTACATAATTTAAATTGGATTTATATAGATGCTTTAAAATATTTTAGCTAAATATATAAAATATTATAACCTCCCTGTGTGAATACATTACTGAAGAGGGACGAGTCCTGTTTACTTCCACTCCCCACACAGAAATATAAAAAAACATCAGCGAAAATTAATTTTCAGACGTTTAATAGGACATTAAAAGACATTGAATTACAGAAAGGCATGGAGATTATATTGGCCTATTAGTTAATGAAGTATACATTGTATAATAATGTTAGACAATCTATATAATGTCTTTAGATTTAAATTCAATTCATCTTTATTTCTAAAGCGCTTTTTATAATGTAGATTGTGTTAAACTAACATCATAAATAATAAATAAATGATTGAATAATTTTGTATATTGTAAGGTTTATTTCTAGTAACCCAACTCAAAAATTAATTGTGTGTGTAAACAGCATATACCTGGCAATACAGCTCTTTCTTATTCTGGAATGTTTATATTTCCAGCCAAGTCTTTATCATCAAGATACATCGATATGGATGATATTTGTTGCTTCTGTAAAGCAGATAAAGAGAGTCTTTTATTTTCTGATTGTCAAGTGGTGAACAGTTCCTGGGTGGATTTAGCAAAATATGTCTTTGATAGGTTGAAGTTAAATTATTGTTTTACAATGGAAGATTTAATTTTTGTATAAAAAAAAAAAAAAAAAAATCCAATAAAGATCTTGAATTTATTGTTAACATTTGTATTCTATTGCAAAATTTCACATGAACAAAAATTTCCTAACAATTTTTTTTCTTTCTTTATTATTATTATTATTATTATTATTATTATTATTATAATTATTAGATTATTTTTTTTCTGTTGTTTGCATGTTCCTGTTACATTCTGCAATAATAAAAAACGTTTATATTTGAGTTCAGTAAAATCTGTGGAGACAGCAGAGGGCGCTGTAGGATTTCCTTCGTGCGGAACTACCAAACAAACATAGGCCCACGATGTTTTTCTTACGTGTGGAAATAAGTGTTTCAGAGACTTATTTAGTCTTTTCAGCTGAATTAATACATGTAAGGATTGTACAATTTTTATTCTTGTATGATATCACTGATTCTGCCGCAGGTTTTCATGTATTTGGTCATTTTCAGTTAAACTAATGTTTTGTTAACATGAACAAGCTACACCAGGGGTCTGATTTCGTGTCTATTTTTTTTTTTTGCCCCAGCATAAATGAGTACAGAAAACATCCATCTTGCTCTTAAATTAATACTTTCTAAGGGATTTTATACAATGATTTATTTGTGCAAATTTGTTTGTTTGTTTGTTTTCATTAGATTAGGCTAGTCAGTTACAAAGGAACTATTCTAACAAAAATCATTTAAGACCATGGTATAAAATGAGTACACCCCAATGTACATGCCTGTGAAAGCATATATGAAACATTTTGCGTCATTACTCCAGTCTTCAGTATCAAATAATCTTTCAGATATGCTGATTTGCTGCTTAAGCAACTTTTTTGTATAACTATCAACTATGACAGGCCCTCCTCCTTCTCCTCCTCTTGTTCTCCACAGGATGAAGCAGTTTTCAACTATGTGGAAAAACAGTTGTTTATTGAACATACCTTTAATAATAATCAAGTACACATTAAATTTCTTTAAAAAGGCGATATAGATATTTATATTGAGGTAAAGTTGGTTTTATATTCCCACATTCGTTCAGTGACAACTTGTGACATGCTCCCTATATTGTTTACCATGGTACTTTGAAAATTGGGTCTGAAATCACATGCAAGTATGACTTGGAAACAACATTAGCACTGTTTGTTTGTCTGTGAACAATGTTGTACTTTGATAGTCATTGACTGCTAATATGATTTCACTATTTAGAATTTGCAAAGAATATTTTTTGTGAAATTATATTGTTAAGGAGAGTGTGAATGTGTGAATATAAAACCAACTTTACCTCAATGATATGTATCATGGTAAATAATTCCAAATAAGAGCTGCTTTTTGTATATATGTATTTAATTGTATTCAATACCTTCATTTTATATCAATATTGTTCTTAAAGAATTATAAATCATGCTAACAAACCATACAAATCACTGTTGCGATAATTGTAATTTGTTTTTCTTCCTTTTTACAGCGTCATTCTTTTGCCTGGACTGATGGTGACCCTGATGAACTTCTGAATCATCCAACGCCTTCATTCTTGTGCACTTTTTGAAGGTAACGCTGGCTATATATATATATATATATATATATACACATTTTGGGGTCACTTCAAGTGTAGTGTTGAAATACTTTGAGATATGAGCATGCGTTTTCTCGCTAGGTTCATTGTAAGGTATTACCTGATGCTCATTTAGTCTTTAAATGCTCGGTTCTACATAATAATTACTCAGCATCTCTCTTGCACACTGGGTTATTTCTGTATCTTCTGAAATGCGTTCCCACTGATGACGGTAGATTTGAGATGCCCTGCTTGAGCATTCTTTCAGAGATCAAATATAATGGTCTGAAATAAGCGGGAACAGATGGACTCTATTTTTGGAAGGTGATGCAAGGGAATCTGACGAGTGCTTCGAAGTTTGCATCTTACAATCAATCTTGGTTGCTTTCCAGACACTTTAAGAGTCTGAATTAATTATTGATGTTTGTTGTGGTATTGTCTAAATACTCTTGAAAATAAAAAGGTTTTCTGTTTTTAGAAGAAGCCTTTTTTCTAAACAAAGTGCATAAATCACTTTAAAAGCAAAGACCTGGACATGCAGTGGATCATACTAATATGCTTTAATAAATTGTACAAAACAAAACATATTTTTGTACTTTAAGCACTTTTGCATTTTTTTTGTTAATTTTGAGTATACCGTTTACAATTTATGCATATATTAAGTGTTTGTTTCATTGCAAAAAAAAAAATGTTTTTTTTTTCACATAGAAAATGTTCAGATTGCAAAATGCAAATTGTGATCTGAGAATCAAACTGTAAATTTCAGATTTTTTGAGATTTCCTTCCCATTTTGTCGTGTTTGGTCCCGACCGATAGATTAGAATACAATAAATAGTTAATTTTATTTCTTTATTTATTTAGCTTCTTCATTCTTGACCATATCAGTAATATCCAGCTTTTTTGAGAGATATATATAGTGAATGATTTGTTTATTTATTTATTTATTTATTTATTATTGTTTTTATTTTATTTAAAAAAATAAAACAATTGTTGCTTTTTTATCTTGACCATATCAGTAATGTCAAGCT
>CAIGQV010018202.1:5007631-5066163 GCA_903798115.1 Danio jaintianensis
TTTTTTTTTTTTGCTTTTTCATCATAACATTTATAATGTCAAACTTGTTTGATTAGATATGATCTATAATTTGTCGCGTGTCATGACTATGTTTCCAGTAGGTGGAGCTGTTTACTCTCTCTCATTGTGACCATGTTAAAAGTACCTCCTAAAAATATATATATCAGTATATTAGCTTTTGTATTTAAGTATTTAGTATTAAGCTTTAGTATTTAACTGTAAAGTTTAGGTGGATGTGAACATTATGCAAGACACTTTTATTATCCTCAGTGGCTTTTGTCTGTGTGTATTAGTCACATTGCAGGAAGATTCATAGATGCGTGAGATTATGGGTTATGGGACTGCTTCATAATCTGCTCTCAAACCAATGTTATTTGGGTAAACACAACGGTTTAAGCCTGTCAGGAACATGTGCTGCACCATAGTTCTAACAGAGAACGTCTCGTCTGAATGAATCCTCGCCAGATGTCTGACCCGTATTCTCTCAAACCCCTGCTGCCAAATGCTCTTAGTTAACAACGAATATGACCTAAATTAGTGGAATACAACATCTTAAAGTGACAGTTCCACCCCTAAAATGACCAATCTGTCTTTCTTTACTAACACTCACGTTGTTGCAAACCCATATGCTCCAACAGGAACAAAAAAGCACCATAAAAGTGCTGTTACATTCAAATGTGGGTGATAAGCTGTGCAATTTGCTTGAGAAACATATTAAAGTGAATTTTTCACTTTTACTTTTTTCCGGAACTCACATTTACATTTGGTCATTTAGCAGACGCTGTTATCTATAGAGACTTATTGATGGAGGCAAAAGATTTATCATTTGAGATTCATCAGTACTTCCAGCAGTAAATTAGATTCCAGGATATAAGTCCAGAAGCTAAAAAAAAAAAAAGACAAAAGTGAAGTGAAGTGAAGTGTGAAGTGAAGTGTAGTGTGGCCAAGTATGGTGTCCCATACTTGGAATTTGTGCTCTGCATTTAACCCATCCAAGTGCACACACACAGTTAGTGAACACACACATACCGTGAACACACACCCGGAGCAGTGGGCAGCCATGCTGCGGCGCCCGGGGAGCAGTTGGGGGGAACGGTGCCTTGCTCAAGGGACTCACCTCAGTCGTGGTATTGAGGGTGGTGGAGAGTGCTGGTCATTCACTCCCCCCACCCCCAATTCCCGCTGGTACCGAGTATCGAACCAGCAACCTTCGGATCACGAGTCCAACACTCTAACCACCAGGCCACGACTGCCCCAAAATGGGATTTGCAAATAATGGCAGGGCAAGTTTACTTATATAGCACATTTCATACACAATGGTAATTCAAAGTGCTTTACATAAACAAGAATAAAAGAGACAAGTGTAAGAAAATAAAAACAACAAAGAATTAAAATGATTAAAAACAGATTAAAATGTGTTAAAACAGGTTTTAAAGGAATGAAAAAGAAAAGAAAGACCTAATAGCCGAACGTCGGATGTATAGCACAGTGCTCATTCGGTAAAGGCACAGCTAAACAGATGTGTTTTCAGTCTTGATTTGAATGTCCTAATGTTGGAGCACATCTGATCATTACTGGCAGCTGATTCCAGCAGCGGGGGCGTTGTAGCTGATGCCAGATTCACCCTGCTTTGACTGAACTCTTGAAATTTCTCATTTATTTGATCCTAATAATCTGAGTAATCTGTTAGGTTTGTGTTCAGTGAGCATATCTGTGTTGTATTGAGGTCCTAGGCCGTTTAGTGATTTATAGACAAGTAAAAATACTTTAAAATCTATTCTGAATGTAACTGGGAGCCAATATAAAGACCTGAGGACAGGTGAGATGTGCTCTGATTTTCTGGTTCTGGACAGAATCCTGGCAGCAGCGTTCTGGATGAGCTGCAACTGTCTGACTGTCTTTTTGGGAGGAGACAATGAATTTTGGTAGGGTTGTACTATCTTTTTTGACCGATACAGATTTTAATATACAACTGTTGTATTCCAGTGTATCCCAATTGCAATATTAGTGACTTGATCACTTATTTTAAAATGTTTTTTTTTGTTATTGTCATTCATTTAGATTCATTTTTGTGATTTATTTATTTTCTATTATTATTTTCTATTAAATATTATTGTCTGACATTTATTTATATTTTTTATTTGCTTTTTCGATCTTGAACATATCATTAATGTCAAACTTTTTTGATTGTATAGTGTATGATTTGTCTTATTTATTTATTAATTATTTCATTTGGTCTTAGAAAGTGTGTAACTGTTCTACGTGAAGAAAATGTTAGATTTCTTTACATACACTGTTCAGCTAAGGGCCTCCTTTCATGAATAGGCCTGTCATAATAATCAATATATCAACTTATCGTGCAATACTTAAGGATGAACTCAATATTTTTTTGGCGTTGCAATATATATTTAAAAATTCACAAATAACATTTACAATGACATTTACATTCTACCTCACCGGTGTCAAAGTTTATAATTGGACATTTACCTAATAGGTCATTTAATAGTATATGCAGGGATGGGCAGTATTTATGATACATGCATTTCAAGTACGTATTTTAAATACAAAATAGTATTTTGTAATTTGTATTTGATAGGGTTTATGAAAATGGGTTAGTATTTTGTATCAAAATACTTTAGTGTCTTGTATTTTGTATTTTTTAAATACTGTAAAATACTTTGTATGAAGTCTACATGATTACTTCATAAAAATGCAGCCTCAGATTGAGACTCTTCCAGTTAAAGAAGAACTGAAAACATCTTGGCAGAATGAGTAAACTGCACAAATAATAGTAGTTTTGGATGGATTGCTGATGTGATGCCAAGCAAATAAGACAAACAACATACAAATAAGTCCTACAGTGGCGATTCCTTCAGTGGTTGTTTCAAATGCCAGTAGCTGATCTGCAGGTGCTCTTTGTAGTTAATGAAGAGGAAAGATGTTAAAGTGGCACAATGCAGTATATGAGATATATGTTACACAGCAGCAGGATGTATATTAAGAGTTTATTTGCAAAAACAGATAGCTCCATTTTTTTAGAGATATCATTACTAAAACTGGAGATGTTAGTAGTTTTCAGAAATCATGTTTTTACATTAAGTACGAAAGATTTCAATAGCAAAAAAATAGATTTATTAAAAAAAGATTATGTGAACAAAAAAATGAGGGTGGTATGGTGGCTCAGCGCTTAGCACTGTCACCTCACAGCAAGAAGGTCGCTGGTTCGAGTCCCGGCTGGGCCAGTTGGCATTTCTGTGTGGAGTTTGCATGTTCTCCCCGTGTTGGTGTGGGTTTCCTCCGGGTGCTCCAGCTTCGCCCACAATCCACGCTTTAAAAAGCGCTTTAAGTGAATTGAATAAACTAAATTGACCATAGTGTATGAGTGTGTGTGTGAATGAGTGTGTATGGGTGTTTCATAGTACTAGGTTGCGGCTGGAAGGGCATCCGCTGTGTAAGAACATATGCTGGAATAGTTAATTCTCCTGTGGCGACCCCTCATAAATAATGGACTAAGCCAAAGAAAAATGAATGAAAATTAAAATAACCTCTTCATATATCACCCTTTTATATAAATATAAAGACTGTTAAGAGTCTCCTATTTTACTGGCCATGCAATGGATCATCTTCAAGACAGGACTTTATGTATGAAATTTGTACAAAATTTATGCTAAAGTGAAAGCGAAACAAAAGTTTATGAATACCTATTCATATACAGTAGAGGTGAATGAGGTGGCAGAGAAGCTGACTTAAACTTGCTCTGAGAAATGCTGTTGCTGTCAATCATTGTTTACTAAGTCAGTTTAATGGTAAGAGGATTGATCGAATAATAGGCCTGTCGATAGAAAGTTTGCGAAGAAATTTCATGCTCCCTTGTAAAAGTATTTTGTAGTATTTTCAAAATACAGTATTTTATTTTGATACATTTTTGGCTGCTGTATTTTGTAGTTTATTTTGATACTCGTAAAACTGAGGTATTTTGTATTTTATTTTCAAATACATTTCAATGTATTTTTGCCCATCCCTGAGTATATGTATAATAGGACATTTACCTTTTTAACATCAAATTATAGAATCTAAATAACCTGAAGAATGATAAGTATTTTAAAGTGTTTATGGCTATTCGCATTATTATGATGTTATATAATCATTATTTAATCAGTGGCATAAAATTATCTCAAAATGACAATATTATCGCTTATCGCAACAATTTCTGTGATATCGCACAACAAAAAATAATTTTTGTGGCAGGCCTATTTATGAATAAACCTTTAGTTTGTTATATCTGCTTTTTTATGGTGTAGTTAATATTTTGATGATCTTAAATTAATAAAAAGTAGTTTGATAAATACTGGCAGCTGATGCATCTCAGATTTTCAGGATGAATCATTGCTTTATTACTAAGGGTGTGCAATATTGACCCAAAAGACTGTATTTTTAGCTGCTAGTGCCAACTGCCTGTCTTATTTGGTGGTTTACTGAGTCATTCAATCAAATTATCTGCTCACAAAATGCTGATTAATGTAGAAATTAAGTCACTTATCATTGAATTATTGATTATCATTGACATGATTTGTTCAGAAACAGATAAATCAATACATTCTAAACAAAAGTCTGCGGACATACAAATGTTTAACACAAGCTCAATGGAAATATGTGCTTCAGCCTACGTTTTTCCGCTCCTCGCACCCCACCGATCTGCATATTTTGCACGTCTCTCTTATTTATCCCAGCTGATTTAGATAACCAGCTCGTTAGAAGAGCTCCGTGCATGACATGTGTTCTGACTGAGAGGTCCCTACGCAGTGTGCATTCTTACCAAGTCCCTTCTCCTCCTTTGCTCTCTACCAGAGCATAATATACCTCCGTAAATAAACACAATATAAACTCGCATATCACACACTAAAATTCCATTTGAATGAAACATACAGTTGAAATAATTAAAGAAATAATGTATTTGGAAATAAATCAAGTTCAAATCTCTTAACTTTTCAAAATTAAACCCCCTGAATTATTAGCCCCCATGTTTTTTTTTCCCTAATTTCTGTTTAACGGAGAGAAGATTTTTTCAACACATTTCTAAACATAATAGTTTTAATAACTCATTTCTAATAATAGATTTCTTTTATCTTTGCCATGATGACAGTACATAATATTTTACTAGATATTTTTCAAGACACTTCTATACAGCTTAAAGTGACATTTAAAGGCTTAACTAGGTTAATTAGGTTAACTTAGCAGGATAGGGTAATTAGGCAAGTTATTGTATAACGATGGTTTGTTCTGTAAAATATATATATATATATATATAAAATTAAAAAAATATATAGCTAAAAGGGGCTAATAATATTGATCTTAAAATGTTTTTAAAAAAAATTAAAACTGCTTTTATTCTAGCCGAAATAAAACAAGACTTTCTCCAGAAGAAAAAATATTATCAGACATAGTGTGAAAATTTCCTTGCTCTGTTAAACAACATTTGGGAAATATTTAAAAAAGAAAAATATTCAACTCAAAGGGGTTTAATAATTCAGATTTCATCTGTATATGCTCCCTTCAAATTGAAATCATGGCGGAATGTCCTGTGAAGTTCACTTTGCAGCACCTGTTGTTTAATTAGAACAAACGTCTGTCATGAAAAGAGAAAAACAGGAAATGTGGAAACATCATGACAGGAAACATCAACAACTTGAGGTGTCAAGACATTTGTGCTGCCCGTTACATTACAAACCACAGGAGAGGGCAAAATATTCAGCAGGATAGCGCTCCTTCTCATACTTCAGCCTCCACATCAAAGTTCCTGAAAGCTAAGAAGGTCAAGGTGCTCCAGGATTGGCCAGCCCAGTCACCAGACATGAACATTATTGAGCATGTCTGGGGTAAGATGAAGGAGGAGGCATTGAAGATGAATCCATAGAATCTTGATGAACTCTGGGAGTCCTGCAAGAACGCTTTCTTTGCCATTCCAGATGACTTTATTAATACGTTATTTGAGTCATTGCAGAGATGTATGAATGCAGTCCTACAAGCTCATGGGAGTCATACACAATATTCGAGAGAGAGAGAAAGAAGTGTCTAAATAGTGTTTCTACAGGTGGCCCACTCACCTGTGTGAAGCACACTTCATAAATGCACAATGTTTTTTTATATGGAGTGATTGTAAGAATGGTGCAAGTGTCTGTTAAAGTGTCATAGAGATGAAAGAGTGTGTTTTTTTTTTTACAGGTGGTTTGTCAAGCCCACTCACCTGTGTGAGGCACATTCAGAATTGCATACTGTTTTTGAATGTTTTGGTAACACGTTGTGGAAAACTACACCTTTGCTTGTGTAATACATGATAACTTTTCTATATCAAGTCAAAATTATTAGCCCTCCAGTGAAATATTTATTCTTTTTCAAATATTTCCCAAGTGACATTTAATGGAGCAAAGAAATTTTAACAGTATTTTTTCTTCTAGAGAAAGTCTTATTTGTTTTATTTCGGCCAGAATAAATGCAGTTTTTCATTTTTTTTAACCATTTAAAAGTCAATATTATTAGCCCCCTTAAAGGTGCTGTATGTAAGTTTTTGACTCTTCTAAAGCATAAAAATACCGTAATATGTTTGCAGGTATTTAAGAAACATGTTAAGTGAACATTCTTGTTTATCTGAAAAACTAGCTGAAGTCAGTTATTCTGCTTTGAAAATGTGAGTTACGTGCCGGAATGGGTGTCTTTGTTTTGGTTCTTTAGCCAAGTTTAGCCAATTATATTTCAGCACCCCGGGTTGCCTTGTTGGAAAACCGCGTATTTCATTCATTCATTCATTCAGTCAGGAAGGCTCTGAAAGCATGCACCCGTGACCGAAATGCAACCTCTGATGGACAGTAGCAGACTCCGAAATGAGACGCAGATTCAGAGTTTAACACTAAGTGGTTATTAATTAGCAAATAATATAAATATTATGAACGTAAACATTAGGTGAGCAGGTTACATTGTAACCGCGTGTCCTAACAACACGCTACGTGACGAGATTTGCAGTGACAAGCAATTTGGCTGTTTGCACCAGACGAAACACGATAGAAATTTAATCATATCAGAATATGCACTCACTCACGAAATGGTAAGGTTTATAATCTAATTAATACATATTAAACCTTTAACATTATTAAATGTAGATGCTCAATCACTGATATGTGTCACAGTTCTAAAGTTCAATTTCAAACGGTTTATTTTATTTTCAAGATCTGAGGTGAACTATCTGCTGCTTCTTTCAGTAGTCTGGCAATAAATGTTCTGTAAAATGGCGTTCAAACTCACATTATTAGTATTGAACACTGAATAAAGCACATGAGGTGTACCTGAGGTGATGTCATCAAGTTTTCTGGTATTCAGCTGCAAAAAATGGAAGCCGTTTCTAAAATATAAATTCCAGGTATTGGTAAGGACAAAAAATCATTTTAATATGAGAATATTCCTTCTGTCGCGTGCCGTTGCTTTTATTTAGAACACGATTTAAGTCAGCCTTAAATCAGCGTTTAGGCTTGATAGTTAGGAACACTTCTGTTGGTCCTCTATCTGGCAACCTGTGCTTGCGTGTGTTTTGATCCAGTAATGCAATACCTAGTTCAACCACTGGGTGTCAAACTTACATACTGCACTTTTACGCAATATTTTTTTTCGATAGTTTTCAGAATAAACCACTGTTATACAATGACTTGCCTAATTAACCTAATTTGTTAAATCTTTAAATGTCACTTTAAGCTGAATACTATCTTCAAAAATATCTAGTCAAATATTATGTACTGTTATCATGGCAAAGAAAAAAATAAATCAGTTATTAGAAATTAGTTATTAAAACTATTATGTTTAGAAATGTGTTGAAAAATATCTTCTTTCGGTTAAACAGAAATTGGGGAAAAACATATACAGGGGGGCTAATAATTCGGAGATCAACTGTATATCATATCATCTTAAAAACAAAAAAAACGTACTGGAATATTTTTGCTTTTATATCTTAAATTAGTCTCACTCCAAGCGTTCAATTCTACCATCAAGTAGACTATCAAGCCTAAATATCGCACACCCTTATACAACCCTAAGGTGAACATTGTCTCAGCATTAAGTGAATGTGTGTTTCACTGCATCCGCTACTGACGTTGATTAGCAGTTACACACTTCGGCATCTGCTCATGAAACAGGTGCTCTCATCAACCATGCGTGTAACATCAAAAGCTCTCCTGACGGAAACGGTAAAGTCTTACCGCAGTTTAACAAATTGCAGTGGTGTGTATTATGCAATGGTCCTCCCTTCCTCCCGATAGTAAAGTCTGTTCTGTCAGTGGAGTTGCCCTGATCTCTCGCTTGTGTTTTTCTTCTCTCCTCCTTCATCGCAGACGAGAAGTGACAGTATCCCTCCTTCCTACACGCCCTTTCGGCTGACCTTTCCTGTCTGCTTTTCTCGGGTTCAGGCGAGAGTGATGAAGCCTCTCAGTGCTCGGGCCAGTATGACTAAGACAGAACAAGATTACCTGTGACATGGGCGGGAGAACAGAGGCGCTGGAGTGTTTGTTCAGTGACACGGGTTTGCTGCAGTGCATTGTGGGGCCGGAGTCAGTGCATGTTTCAATGAACTGGCTCATTCGTCTCGATATGACCAGTCTGCTGTCTCTCTTTTTCTCTACCCTAATGGGTGGAAACATCTGCGAACAAAAAAAAAAAAGCTCACACTAGGGCTGCACAATATATCGTGATATCGCAATGTGTGTATCTGCAATAGCCACATCGCAAGATGCGCAATGTTGATTAGGGCAGTGTTTCCCAACCCTGTTCCTGGAGGCACACCAACAGTACATATTTTGGATGTCTCCCTTATCTGACCTATTAACTTCAGGTTTTGGAGTCTCTTCTAATGTTCTGATGAGTTAATTCAGGTGTGTTTGATTAGGAAGAGCTTGAAAATGTTGGTGTGCCTTCAGGAACAGGGTTGGGAAACACTGAATTAGGGATCGTAGTTGCCCGGGAGTCACAGTTCAGAACACATGATATTTCCGAAGTCACTGCAGAATTGAACCAAAGTGGAGGAAAGGAAACCTGTCACAATAATCAATATATTGACTTATCGCACAACACATGGACATGACCTCAATCATTTTTGGTGATGCAATATATATCACCCATACATAAACAATTCTAGCAACATTTTAGTTGATTGCGCAACATTTCTATCTCTATTGGAGGTGTCAGTGTCAGTATGGTTAAAAAAACATTATAGTATTTACTATAAATTACTATAGTATATTTTCATGTGGGTGTCTGACAACTGAAAATAGATCTGGTTGCCTCTGTTACTTTTTACCTTGCACTTTTTTGTTAACATTTATTATTATTAATTTAGGATATGCGTTGTCACATTCTGATTCCAATGCCTAATTATTACATTCTTAAAATGGCTATAATTAAGTGAAATATTCTTAAGAACAAAATATCAAGTGTTCTTTGGAAGAGTGTACTTGCATCGTGATGATATTATGTCATTATGTGATGATATTGTCATTCTGGTCTTATAAAATGGTCTTAAAATAATATCGTTTATCGCCATATATTTTGGTGCAATACTGTACAGTCGTGGCCAAAAGTTTTGAGAATGACACAAATATTAGTTTTCACAAAGTTTGCTGCTAAACTGCTTTTAGATCTTTGTTTCAGTTGTTTCTGCGATGTACTGAAATATAATTACAAGCACTTCATACGTTTCAAAGGCTTTTACTGACAATTACATGACATTTATGCAAAGAGTCCATATTTGCAGTGTTGGCCCTTCTTTTTCAGGACCTCTACAATTCGACTGGGCATGCTCTTAATCAACTTCTGGGCCAAATCCTGACTGATAGCAACCCATTCTTTCATAATCACTTCTTTCAGTTTTTCAGAATTAGTGGGTTTTTGTTTGTCCACCCGCCTCTTGAGGATTGACCACAAGTTCTCAATGGGATTAAGATCTGAGGAGTTTCCAGGCCATGGACCCAAAAGTTAAACGTTTTGGTCCTCGAGCCACTTAGATATCACTTTTGCCTTATGGCACGGTGCTCCATCGTGCTGGAAAATGCATTGTTCTTCACCAAACTGATGTTGCATTGTTGGAAGAAGTTGCTGTTGGAGGGTGTTTTGGTACCATTCTTTATTCATGGCTCTGTTTTTGGGCAAAATTGTGTGTGAGCCCACTCCCTTGGATGAGAAGCAACCCCACACATGAATGATCTCAGGATGCTTTACTGTTGGCATGACAGGACTGATGGTAGCGCTCACCTTTTC
The DNA here is from genome assembly GCA_903798115.1 of Danio jaintianensis. NCBI lineage: Eukaryota > Metazoa > Chordata > Actinopteri > Cypriniformes > Danionidae > Danio > Danio jaintianensis. Next base: position 5,017,922 of record CAIGQV010018202.1, read on the forward strand.
TTCTCCTGACAAGCCTTTTTCCAGATGCCCCAAACAATTGGAAAGGGGCTTCATCTGGGAATATGACTTTGCCCCAGTCCTCAGCAGTCCATTTGCCATACTTTTCAGAAGATCAATCTGTCCCTGATGTTTTTTTTTGGAGAGAAGTGGCTTCTTTGCTGCCCTTCTTGACACCAAGCCATCTTCCAAAAGTCTTCGCCTCACTGTGCGTGCAGATGCGCTCACACCTGCCTGCTGCCATTCCTGAGCAAGCTCTGCACTGGTGGCACTCCCATCCCGCAGCTGAATCCTTATTAGGAGACGATCCTGGCGCTTGCTGGACTTTCTTGGACGCCCTTAAGCCTTCTTAACAAGAATTGAACCTCTTTCCTTGAAGTTCTTGATGATCCTATAAATTGTTGATTTAGGTGCAATCTTAGTAGCCACAATATCCTTGCCTGTGAAGCCATTTTTATGCAACGCAATGATGGCTGCACGCATTTCTTTGCAGGTCACCATGGTTAACAATGGAAGAACAATGATTTCAAGCATCACCCTCCTTTTAACATGTCAAGTCTGCCATTCTAACCCAATCAGCCTGACATAATGATCTCCAGCCTTGTGCTCGTCAACATTCTCACCTGAGTTAACAAGACGATTACTGAAATGATCTCAGCAGGTCCTTTAATGACAGCAATGGAATGCAGTGGAAAGTTTTTTTCAGGATTAAGTTCATTTTTATGGCAAAGGACTATGCAATTCATCTGATCACTCTTCATAACATTCTGGAGTATATGCAAATTGATATTATAAAAACGTAAGCAGCAACTTTTCCAATTTCCAATATTTATGTAATTCTCAAAACTTTTGGCCACGACTGTATATCGTACAACTAAAAATAGATATCGTGACAGGCCTTAGTGAAAGTTTATCATTTGCATGTGTTTTTAAGGCCTGTGTACAATAATCAAGGCATAAAATGAAATCAGAGTATTCATATAGCACATTTCTAAACTGAAACCGTCATTCTATGTTAAACTGGAACGATGGGCCTATTGTCTTTAAATAAAGAATTATTTATGCCTATTTATTTATTCATTTATTATTTATGTACATTAATTCTTTTTTTTTTTTTAAGTAGTTTTTAAACATTTAGTATTTAAGTATTTATTTCTAAAATGAAAACATAGTAGGTTATATGTAGCCTATGGTAAACTCGCACAACACAGGCCCTTCGAAAATAAAAATCTAACTTTGTGCATGCTGTTGAATTCACATTCATTAATAGGTCTAAATAAATACATCGATTACTAAGCCCATATAAGCAACAAAGAAAATGTAAATGAAAAGAAAGCCTATATGAAAAGCTTATTTATTGGCTGTCTTAGTTCTATGATTTTGAAAATAACAAATATTGTATATCTCTATATTTAGGCTAAAACACTGCTTTTTTATTTATGTTTGTTTGTTTGTACTTTCATTTTAGTTATCTTTTATTTTATTTTTATTTCCAAATTGAATCCTCATTGCACTTAAGTTTACAATGATAATAAAGCTAAACAAGTTTTTAATGATTTATGAAGGAATTATAATGCTTTGTTTCATTATTTCATCTTCATTTACAAGTAGCAGGGTATTTACAGCTACTGTATATTTCTGTTCGTTCGCGTCCCGTCCCTTTGTGCCCCCTGTCAACATACTGCTGTTACACCTAAAAACATGTTCTTAATCCATTAGTGCGGCGGTAATGGTCATATTGAACTGTCACCCACTGTATATCGTACAACAAAAAATAGATATCGTGACAGGCCTAAGTAAAAGTTTATCATTTGCGTGTGTTTTACTTTGCAAGCTGTGCAAGCTTTTCAAAACAGTGTTTTATAAATGAACGTTTATAAAAAAAAAAAAAAATTCGTTTTGCTGTTATAATTTCTTTAATTTTACTCCCCTACAGAATCCTCCCTGATCAATCTAAATTAATCAGTTCTTTCAAAATGGAGCTATACAAGCCATCTGGTACAACTGTCGCAATATATATCGCAAAAAAACCAAAATATCGCAATCTCTGATTTTTCCCAGTATCGTGCAGCCCTAGCTCACATTATCATCAGCCATTATTTCATTACTCTGAATGTTGAAGTGTGCAGAGAGCCGAAATACGTTTAATGACGACAGCAGCATCATGTCAACATGCTGTGTGGATGTGACATTTAGCTCTCACAGGGCTCGATCATCCTGATGCATTACACACATGATTGTGTGAAATGTAGAGAGTGAATTATGGGGTTTTGTATTGATGGCGGGTTTTATTTTCAGTTCTACACGACTGGAATAATTCCAGCAGCTTGTTGTTTCACAGTAGAAATGTTTTCGACACTGCTTTTGGAGACAAGCTGTTGGGTTTGTAGAGATTCCTGTTTGTAAAGGATGAAACACTATGCTAGAGTCGAGGCAGGATGTTTGACTTCACTACTACACCACTAGTCAAAAGTTTGGAAGTGCTGATATTATTTAATATTTTGAAAGAGTTTTTTTTCTTCTCACCATAAAAAAGACGATATTTAGAAGTGTTACGTACACTACTTACATTTAGATGATTTATTCCTGGCGTGTAAAGCTGAAATTTCAGCATCATTACTCAAATGATCAAGGTTGCATGATGGGAAACATTATAATATGGTGATTTGCTGCTCTGCTATGATGAATTGTTATTGGTGTTCAGTATTATTATAATGGTTCTTTTTATTATTAACAATAAAACATAACCAGAACAGATTGCTTTGTTTAATAAATACTACATTTTAGTTTGATGCTTTCAAAACAAAGAATAGAACAATAGCAGCATTTATTCAAAATAAATTCTTTAACATTAATTTTGCTCTAATGATCACATTTGAATTATTTAATGTATCTTTGATTAATAAAAGTATATAAAAACACTGTAATGATACATTATCACAGTTTTCACAAAAATGTGGAGCAGCACAATACCCGGTTTTCAATACTGATGATAATAAGAAATGTTTGTTAAGCAACCAAATCAGCATATTACAAGTTTCTGAAGGTTGCTGCGACATTTTACAATATATTCACATTGGAAAATTATAATAAATAAATTTTAAAAAAAAAGTTTTTATTGTATTTATAGTCAAATAAACAGTGAGCAGAAGAGACTTTGAGTACAGTTTGAGAAAAAAGTGACATTGTCTATGTTTACATTTAGTCATTTAGCTGACGCTTTTGTTTAGAGTGACTTGCAATTGAGGAGGCATTCAGCAATTCAACAAGAAGAGGCCATACACACAAGAACTGCTAATTATACAAAGGAACTGTTTGTACTTAGAGAAATAACTAAAGTTAGGAGGAGGGAGTGTTTTTTTTTTTTTTTTTTAGAGAGAGAGGAGTGTTTCTTCAGCTGGTTTGTCAAGCCCACTCACCTGTGTAAAGTTTATTTTCATTTTTATTTTTATTTATTTATTTTTTTTAGAGGTTGAGTGATTGTAAGAAAGTGTCTGGTGAAAATGTGCAAAACTGGTGCAAGTGTCTGTAAAAATGACACAATGATAAAAGAGTGTGTTTTCTACAGGTGGTTTATCAAGCACACTTACCTGTTTGAGGCACACTCAGAATGGTTATAGCGTTGCATAGCAAGACTTTTGATGATTTGTGTAAGGTTGCTGTTTATTTGGAAAAAGCAATCATATGAGCAACATGTAAAGCAATCAACCACAGCTTTTGTTAATATGTTCTTGGAGGTGGACAAATCAGGTCAGTGGTTAACTGGTCACTCTTGTAGCTGAGCCTTACAGATGGAAAAACACTCTTCAACAAGTCTCTGAGTTTCTGCCTTTTATAGTATCACTCCTCCAGCCAACGCAATGCTTTTCGAACAAATTTACCACCTTAGATAATAATTCTTTTGATTGTAGTTCAAGGTCTGCTGTGAGCAATGTTCCAGTTATTATGCAGAATTCATAATCCACCTCCGTCTTTTTCAGGCTATAGATATTTAGCCTGCTTTATTTATTAAATATCAGTCAGTTTCTCTGCTGAAAGGCGGCATTTAGCTTCTATACATCTCTCTAGGTAATGCACCTGATTGGTATCTGGTAGTCACAATAACCCTTGCCCGACCTATTCAATTAAACTAGTCATTCAGTCAAAACTCAGACTAGCTGGTTGAAAACTTGAGATCCTCCAGACCTCATTCCTTGCGTGGACAAAGCTCTCATTCTAAGTTGCCTAACCTCTTGTGTTGAGATTGATCTTATATATTTCAGGGTCAACATCCAGCTTGTATCTAAAAAAGAGGCCATCGAGAGAACGCTTACAAAGCCAAAGGGTTAAACGAAGGGAGCTTTTTTTTTTTGTTTTTTTTGCCGTCGCCCGGAGGGAAAGCCACAGATTTTCCCTCCATTTTCCTCAGCGCCGCACAGCTAACAAAAGAGCTATTGGAGATCGGGTTTGTTGTCATTTGAAAGCAATGACCTTGCCTCAGCCTCTTATAACAGGTCGTACTGTTTTGGCACAGAAGCACTCATCTGGATGCCTCGTCTCAGCGGGGCGACCCGCAGAAATGCCTCCATAATAATGGAAGCAGTGATTGTTCACAAACAATCAACTGGAAGGCAATCCGGCTGATAAGAGAGACGGCTTTAGCAAGGAGATGGGTTATGAACATGGCAATGAGAGGTGCTAGATCTGAAATAGGAAAGGCAGAGGCTCTATAACCTGTAATCCTAGAGACAGCTAAAGCCCTCGGCAGTCAATGAGAGTGCCAATCACTGATGGATCACCTTTCTGACCTGCCAGTCATGCCATAAATGGGTGCTGCGGTATTTCTCGGTGTGGTTTGTGTAAAGTTAAATGCAGGCTGTGTGTCACATGGTGGTTTAGATTTGTGGTTGAAACTACAACGGTCATGGAGATCAATTTTGGTTAAGGCAAAGCTAAAAACTGCTGTTTTATCTACCTAGCCTTTCAAAGAGCCAGTCTGACAGCGTTTAACCCAGGATACTGTGGGGCAGGAAGGGAAATGTTATAGCTCTGCGGTTAAGGATCTGTGCTCCATACCCTGTGGTTACGTCCTTTTTAGCTTTTAGATGCACTACTAATAATCATTATCCATCACTTTGAGTGACTGGGTTGTTCATTTTCTTGTCATGCTCTATTTTTATCTGTCAGCAATGCTTGGTAATTTTTAATGTGACACTGAAGAATGTTTGAAACGACAGCACTTTTGCTTTTTTATTTTTTTCTGGTCATATTTTTATTGTTGTTCACCTGGTTTAAGTGCACTATAGTGTACATCAGACAGTCAACCTGACAAAAGTCTTGTCGCCTAAGTTTTATGAACAACAAATAATAACTTGACTTCTAGTTGATCATTTGGTATCAGAAGTGGCTTATATGATATGCCTTGATTTTTAATTGTATAATTAGGACAGTAAGTCTGACTTTGCTTAGACAAAAGTCTTGTCACTTAACAGAAATAATGTAGAATATAAAGTGAAGTGGAAAAAGAATTAATATTGTGTATGACTCCCATGAGCTTGTAGGACTGCATCCATACATCTCTGCAATGACTCAAATAACGTATTAATAAAGTCATCTGGAATGACAAAGAAAGCGTTCTTGCAGGACTCAAGTTCATCAAGATTCTTTGGATTCATCTTCAATGCCTCCTCCTTCATCTTACCCCAGACATGCTCAATAATGTTCATGTCTGGTGACTGGGCTGGCCAATCCTGGAGAACCTTGACCTTCTTTGCTTTCAGGAACTTTGATGTGGAGGCTGAAGTATGAGAAGGAGCACTATCCTGCTGAAGAATTTACCCTCTCCTGTGGTTTGTAATGTAATGGGCAGCACAAATGTCTTGATACCTCAGGCTGTTGATGTTGCCATCCACTCTGCAGATGTCCCACACACCTCCATACTGAATGTAACCCCAAACCATGATTTTTCCTTCACCAAACTTGACTGATTTCAGTGAGAATTTTGGGTCTATGCGGGTTCCAATAGGTCTTCTGCAGTATTTGTGATGATTGGGATGCAGTTCAACAGATGATTCATTGGAAAAATCTACCTTCTGCCACTTTTCCATATAATCAACTAGAAGTCTGACTTTTTTTCAACTGCGAGCGCACGGCACGCAAGGGCAAAAACGCGAGGCGCAGGGCGCATAAGCAGCGCGCAAAACGCTCGCGGCCGTTAGTAAATCATTCAAAAAAGGCGCCTCTCAATGCAAAAACCACATTTGGTGTGATCGGCCCCTTAGAGTGCCTTCTGAGTTCTGGGACTAAAATGATGATATTCATGTGCAACAAGTAAATAAATAAATAAAAAATCCAAATAGAATGTAATACAAGTATTCTTATGGATTTCCAAAAAGGGATTATTGGAATTAGGAATTATTGGAATTAGTACAAAATACAAAAAAAAAAAAACGATGTATATCTCTTCTTTGTGTATGTATACAGTGGAGATCAAAATTAGAAAACAACCCACATTTCAGAATTATCAGGTCACTACTTAGTCCTATTTGAAGTTTTCCTAACAGAAGTAAAAGGGCAGTTTTGCTGAGTTACATGTATTCTCATTCATTCATTCTTTTTCTTTCGGCTTAGTCCCTTTATTCATCAGGGGTCGCCACAGCAGAATGAACCGCCAAAGTATTCAGCATATGTTTTACACAGCGGATGCCCTTCCAGCTGCAACCCAGTACTGGGAAACACCCATACACACTCACATTCTAACACATACACTATAGCCAATTTAGTTTATTCAATTCACCTATAGCGCATGTCTTTGGACTGTGGGGGAAACCGAAGCTCCCAGAGGAAACCCACGCCAACACGGGGAGAACATACAAACTCCACACAGAAATGCCAACTGGCCCAGCCAGGACTCGAACCAGCGACCTTCTTGCTGTGAGGCGACAGAGCTAACCACTGAGCCACCGTGTCACCTACATGTATTCTGAAGCACAGTATTAAAAAAACATAAAAGAAACGTTAGAACAGAAAACTTTAGATACATTATCATTTTTAGATTTCTCCCAGTTATTGGCGTTAATCTGGCATTAATCATTGGCATATTGGCATTAATCATAAACCTATTTTAAGGGATAGTTCTCCCACAAATTAAAATGACCTATTAATTTACTCTCCCTCATGTGGTTTTAAACCTTTTTGGCTTACTTTTGTTGAACACAGAATATATTTTTTTTAAATGCTCTTTGATGATACCCATTGATTTCCATAGTAAGAATAAAAATTACCAAGGAAGTCAGTGGGTCCCAGCTACCAGCATTCTTCAAAATATCTTCTTTTGTGTTCAACAGAAGAAAGAAACTTAAATAGGTTTTGAACAAGTGAAGAGTGAGTAAATGATGACAGAATTTTCATTTTTGGTTGAACTGTGCTTTAGGTGCACTGTACAGTTGGTGAATATAGACTGTAGACTAATAGACTAATGTTAATAATTTAGAAATCAGATAATATCCATTCAACAAATAAATATGTTTCATATATATATATATATATATATATTGCATGTATACAGTGGAGATCAAAATTAGAAAACAACCTACAATTTCATAAATATGACGTCACTGTAGGCACTGTAGGTGGCTCAGTGGTTAGCACTGTCACCTCACAGCAAGAAAGTCGCTGGTTCGAGTCCCGGCTGGGCCAGTTGGCATTTCCGTGTGGAGTTTGCATGTTCTACCCTGTGTTGGCATTGGTTTCCTCCGGGTGCTCCTGTTTCCCCCAGTCCAAAGACATGTGCCATAAGTGAATTGAATAAACTAAATTGGCCGTAGTGTATGAGTGTGTGTGTGTGAATAAGAGTGTATGGGTGTTTCCCAGTGCTGGGTTGCGGCTGGAAGGGCATCCGCTGTGTAAAACATATGCTGGAATAGTTGGCGGTTCATTCCGCTGGGGTTACCCTTTGATAAATAAGGGTCTAAGCCGAAGGAAAATGAATGAATGATGTCACTGCTTAGTCCTATCTGATGTGTTCCTAACAGTAGTAAAAGAGCAGTTTTATTCATTTGCATGTGTTCTGAAGCACAATATAAAAGAAAGAACATTTAACAAAATTAGATAACATTTTAGCTACCTTCCAGTTATTGGCAGTAATTTGGCAAAACCTATTTACCTGGCAGGCAAACTTTCCAGTTTTCATTTACTTTGCAAGCCATCATAAAGTGACTGAATAGCAATCTCCAACAGTCTGTTGATCAGATGAAGGCCAAAGCAACACTTTCAGCCAAAGCAAGAGTTGCTCATTTCAGATCTCAGATTTCTAGAATACTGCATCTTTGCAATGTCACTAACTCATTTAAAAATCCCCACAAAAAGCTTATCCACATAAAACAAAGGCAAGATAATGTGGAGAATCTCGATGGCCAAATTGTTCAACATTGAAGCTGCAATTGCTGGTTAAGGATTTGTATCTTGACATACAGTGTCTCGAGTCAACACCACAACTAAACTTCCTTTTAACTTTGTTTGATAAAGATTACATTATTTAAAAAAAATGGTGCTCTGAATTTGATCTCAACTCTATATTGCATTTGAAACCGTATTGGACCTTTGTCTAGGGGTGGAACAAAATAATTAAATTAGCCTAATTTGCCATTTACGATTATATTTTTAAGCTACCTGAATGCTAAATTGATTGTTAAAGCCAGTAGACTGTGGTGAGTGTATGAATCTGTAAATCAGGATTGGAAACTTGAGTCAGGGCTCTCCCTTGGCGAACCGTCAGGCGCCTTCAATATTTCATTTTAAAAAACACTTTTCCAGACAGGTAATTAAGTGTTTCGCTCAGCTCCTGGAACAGATATGGCACCCTAAATGATTCTAGTTGAGTTTAGACTGGAATTTAATTGATTTAAATGCACTGCTCTTTGACGCCGCCAGAATATAGAGTTTGTTCTCTGGCTCGTATTTTGTCGGGGTTAAAATGACGAAATTAAGGATGTATTCTTCAAGAAGGAAAAAGAAAAAAGATACTGTGACACTTGGTGGTTCTCAAATGTTAGTAAAACATATTCATAATTTCTTAAACTATACCTGTGGTTACTGTGTGTGTGGTTACCTGTGTGAGCTTGAGGGAATCTGATATACATCTACTAAAAATCACCAAAACACCAGAAAAATACAACACAGGCTCATTGGAAATATGTGCTTCAGCCTAAATTTTTATGAAACCACAAAAAAAGTACTTTAACACACATTTGACTGCTTGAACACTACGGGGCTGTATGATGCCAACCACTTTTGTTTCTTTTCACACTAATGATATTTACAAGAACATACTAACAATGAATAAAGGACTATATTTGTGTGGTTCTTTGCACAACACCATATAAATACTACAAAACAACTAACTATGTGTCTATGGTTTGTAATCGAATAAGTTTGCCGCTCCTATCTATCTCCATATAGACAACTTTTTGCTCGTTAGCTCACTTTATACAGTGTTGTACTTGTGATGCAGAGTTCTCGGGTTTGCATACCTGTCAACCCTCCCGTTTTTCCCGGGATTCTCCCGTATTTTACAATTCTATCCCGCTATCCCTTATTTTCAGATCCCAATGTTGACAGCTATGGGTTTGACTGAATCTGGGGAAGCTCGATTCCAGAAAAAAAGATAAAAGCAATGTAAAATCAAGGTAAAACTATATGGTTGCAGTGGACGTTTCTCTTATGTTTGCTTCTTGAAAAACTGTAGGTTGGGTTTAAGGAAGGGTTTAGGACGGTGTCACTAGGGTCACTAGGTAATAGAACAAGACCTGCCTTGTGTATGTGTACAAGTAGGATGTGTATCTGAAATAGATAACAAAACATACCCTAAGTAACGTATTTCAGTTTCACAAAAATATAGACAGTGCCCTCCAGTGGATTTGTCCACCAAACGTACCTGGAGCTAGTGCTAGTGAGATCACATTTTTTCTGTGATATATATTGCTGTATGAATATAATTTCATCTGATGGCTTGAATAGATCTATTTGGAAACAAATATTTAATTTAGATTGATTGTTTTTTTGTTTTTTTATTAAGCCCATAAACAGTGTATACAATATAAGCATACACATACAATAACAAATAGGCCAAGTAGTTATCTTTAACAATGAAGAATATACAACTAAAAACAAAGAAAAAAGAGAGAAACAGCTAAACACAGGGGTATAAAAAACACATTGAAAAAGCTACAATTACTCTTTAAACATAGGAAAAGAGTTGCAGACAAAGCTTTTAGAGCCTTTTTGTTATTAGACAATTGGATCAATAAAAGGTATTGTTTACATTTGTTTAGCAAATCTAAGTTCACCACATACAACTGTTTTCTTTTAGGTTGTTCATACTCAACAAAGCCCAACACTACGTTCTTCCAATCATGCATAGTATACAAATTACAAACATAGATAATGACAATATAGCAAATAAAAAAAGAATTAAACAATGATTTATGGTTTCCTTGTTAGTCTAATGATATTCAGGTTCCAGAAATTAAATTATCAAATGTAAAATAACACTGAGGGCGGCACGGTGGCTCAGTGGTTAGCACAGGTCACTGGTTCGAGTCTCGGCTGGGTCAGTTGGCATTTCTGTGTGGAGTTTGCATGTTCTCCCCGTGTTGGCGTGGGTTTCCTCCAGGTGCTCCAGTTTCCCCCCCAGTCCAAACACATGCGCTATAGGTGAATTGAATAAACTAAATTGCCGTAGTGTATGTGTGTGCATGTGAGAATGTATGTGTGTTTCCCAGTGCTGGGTTGCGGCAGGAAGGGCATCCGCTGTGTAAAACATATACTGGATATGTTGGCGGTTCATTCCGCTGTGGCGAACCCTGATGAATAAAGAGACTAAGCTGAAGGAAAATGAATGAATGGATGAAAATAACACTGAATAAACCTCATTGTATAAATTATCCAATAAAATGTATATTTAATTTAAAAACAGTGCAATTTCTTGTGCGTATTATGGTTAAATCTGCAGTGACTCCTCAAATCTCATGTGTTTTAATTCCAGCTCAATGATTTGACTATTTCAGATATATACATGCATTGCCATATCGATGCTGAAATGATATATTGTGCAGCCCCACACAAAGCAATGCATTTAACAAAGAATTGCAGGCCGAGGTGCATATTTCCAATGAGCCCGGGTTGGTTAAATGTCAAAAGGAAGGCAAATTAGCTTTAAGAAACTAATGTTCTTTGAATGCAAATGCAACTGTGAATGCAACCAAATTCATACATTTTAAGTGTGGCTTAAAAGTCCAAGTACTTTTTGGGGCCACTGTAAATTTCATTACACTTCAGTGTTGTGTATTTGGATGGCAGTGTGTATTCTGCAAGCCCGTGTATCTTTTCTGGCTAAATGTGTATCTTTCCCATTACTATGAAACAAAGTATTCACTAATAGGCAGAAAAAGCCATAAAGCACAGTTATGTGGAGAGGAAATATGTTGATGTTATCTTCCCTAAAAACAATAAGACAGCAGCATATTTGGAATGAGAGCTGAGAGGGAGGGGCGGGCTTTAAAATGGTTTTTGTGACTTGTTGATAAGGGAGCGCCTGTCACTCAGTTTGACGGACAGCTCTGAGATGTAACTGTAAATCTGTGTGTGTGTGCGTGTGTGTGTGTGTGTGTGTTTATTGGAGAGGAAACTGCTTTGAATGACTTGTTTTATCTGCAGGCTTATATCCTGCTCATTTTCACTATGGAGTCTCCTCGGCTCTATCACTCCATCTCTTTCTCTCTCTCTCTCTCTCTCTCTCTCTCTCTCTCTCTCTCTCTCTCTTTAAATAGCTTTGTCTGGGATGAATGAAAGAGCATCTATCTCTCTTTCTCTCTCTCTCTCTTTTTCGCTTTTTCTCCTGGGCTTCTGGGCTGATTAGCTTATGAACTGTGAGTGACATTTGAGTGTTTGATATTGAGGCTTTTGTGCACTTTTGTGTTTGTGGGTGTTAATGCTTCCTCGCTCCACTAATTTGCATTGGCGAACCGAGAACATCTCCATTCTCATGCATGAAGAGATCTTATCGAGATATAAATGTCTCTCATAGCTATGGTGAATTTGATAATGAAATGAATTAATAAACAATTTGACATGTAAATGCTCTTTCTGTAATGGCAGCGGCGGAGACGATGCGCACACACACACAAAACAGAGTGACATCTGTGCACTTTGAGCGCCAGCTATTTCTGGAGGGTTGGATCGGGCCCGGTTGCTGCCAATGATGAGGTATTGATTGGTTGAGAAATGTCAGTGTTGAATAACAGCCTGGAGCTGTGAGGGAATCGGAGAGAATGTGTTGCCATGCTCTCGTCCGCCGCTGGGGGAGGCTGTGAGCATTTCATTGGACCGCAGAGCGTATGGCCCACATTACTGAAGGGCCACGACAAGCTGCTCTCAGAGGAACAGATGCTTTTCACAGAGCCTGTTGTCCTCGAGGCCTGGGCTGATGTGACCGCCGATTGGTTTGTGATTTCTTCCATCTTTGCTTCCAAACGTTCATTTACCGGCAGAGGAGAAAACAGGACAGTCGTGCCTTGGTCACACACAATGTCGGAAGGACTGAGATGGAGCAAATGAGATGGAATTACTTTTTTTTCCTGCTTTTGGCCCCACATGAACATAAGTCTCAGCTTTAAATGTGTGTTTGATGCAGGTTCTGAATTTGAGGGCAAAATGAGGCCACTTTTTTCTTTCGGTTCATTAATTGGGTGAATCCAAGTCATATTTTTTTTTTATTCTTTTTTGTGTGAACATTTTAACTATTTACAACTATACAAAGTCCGAGATCTTTTAACCCCAAATGCATTTTACTTAAAGGGATAGTTCACTCAAAAATGAGAATTCTGTTATTTATTCTCTTTATTTGTTCAAAACCAAGTTGAGTTTCTTTCTTCTGTTGAACACAAAATAAGATATTTAGAAAAATGCTGGTAGCTGGCACTCATTGACTTTCTTAATATTTATTGGGTCGCAGCAACCAACATTCTTCAAAACATCTTTTGTGTTCAAAAGAAGAAAGAAACTCATAAAAACCACAAGAAGGAGAATAAATGTGGGAATTTTCATTTTTGGGTGAGCTGTCCCTTTAAATACAGAATATTTATTGATTTGATTGATTTGACTAGTTGAACAATATTTATTACTATCATATTAAATATTATGTGAAATAAAATATCCATACATTACTGTATAGTATATTTTTAGCTTTTTTATTTAGACAATATAAGTCAAGCTTATTTTTATTATATATTCTGTGATATGGTTTTGAATGTTCACACTACATCTTACTACTACACTGAAAACAATGGTTAATTTGATTTACAATTTTTTTTTTTAAGGAAAGTAGTTGCAGTCAAGTCAAGTCGAGCTTTATTGTCATTACGCTACATGTGTGGACATACAGAAGAATGAAATTTCGTGCCTCGCAGGACAACGGTGCTACATAAATTAATCATAAATACAACACAATACTGGACATAAGAGCTATTTTATAAAAGCCTATGCATAACTAACATATACTATAAGGTACTTAACTATACACATAAGACAGGCTATACAAGTACTTTTACATGAGACTGAACAATGTTGTGCAGGATATTGTGCAAGAGAGGTAGTAAAGGTGAATATTGTGCAAAAGAGGTATTTAAGGTTTAATATTGTGCAAAAATTATTTAAGGTTGAGGCAAGCAGTGCAACATGATTGTGGTACATTTATAGTAAACATTGTTTTCTTTATTGAGTCTTGTAAGATGAAGTTTAGATAAAGCGTCAGGTGCATAAGAGAGAAGAAGACTGTTTCTACAGGTGCTTTGTCAAACCCACTCACCTGTATGAAGCACAAATTGACTGGAGTGGGGGGTAAATTGACTGGAGTTGAGGGCTCTAACAGCCTGTGGGAAGAAGCTGTTGAGTAGTCTAGCCGAGCAGGCTCTAATAAACAATGTATATGGGCTGAATTTAAACATGGGCTGAATTTAAACAAACAAATTAAGTTGAACATTACTAAATGTATTTATTTTTGTTTAAATTCAGCCCATTTATAAATGGTTTGCAACCCCTTACCTTAAAAAAAAATGTAAATCCAATTAACCATTTTTTTCAGTGTACGAATAGTTTTGTAAAATATATTTTGTCTTTTTATTTTGGGGTGAACTGTGACCAAGACAAGTTTTTCATGAGATTCACTTGCAGCCCCTATACAAACCTGAATAAATAAATCAGAATCCCACGACATCTCAAACTGTGCAGGCGGTGACTGACATTGTCATCCGTCCCTTCCTCTTAAGGCCCCAATAGGCAAATGCCAGAAGATACAATATTCATGCAGCCACTGACAGGCAAACCCAAGGCCTGTTCCTTCTCTTTTCTCTCCATCCATCCCCCTTTTTATTGAACAGGCAAACAGTCTTTTCAAAGATGAGCATTTGCAGCTAAATGTCCCCCTCACTCACAGACAAAGCCTCCTGGGTAATATTTTTGGAGCGATTCAGTGGAGAGGCTGCGTGCGTTTGTGATTTGGCTCTCTTCAGCTATAGGTGCTTCACTCCTGGGGGACGATTTCGGGTGCAGCCAAGATTCACTTCACTGCAGGGCAGATCTTCTAGCAGCTTGAGCTCTCAGCGACATCCTGTTCATTCCTGAAGGCAGATTAAGCGTTTCTGCAAATCATATTAATGATGAATTATATGGAAGACTCTCCTGGTGAGATGACACGAGTGGGCCGCATATGAGAGCCCGCTGGCCCCGCTGCGGCTCCTTGATCAGAGCTGAAGGTGTGTGCTATTACCATAATCAATGCAGGGGCTGCATCCTCGGCGCTCTGCTGGAGATGCTTTTGTTCCTGGCCATTCGCTGATGGCAGAAGAGTGGCTTTGCGGAGGGTCTGCTGGTCAGTGTATTACTGGGGTCATTTGTCGCCATTAAGGACACTTACCCTGGATTTTCTCTCAGGTGGAGCCGTGTGGCTTCTCTATCAGTGCTCGAAGTCATGCCAGATTCATTCACCTTTATACTTTAATTGATGATTTTATCTACAATGTGTGTAATTGCAATGTGTGTATCCACAATAGTCACATCGCAGGATTAGATTATTTATTAAAGATTAAAAGATAAAGATATTATTATTTTTAAATAATTTATACAATGATGACCATGTTATTTTATGTTTGATTGTTTCTGATTGTATTCTGACTGAATATGTCTCCCCAGAAAACCCATAAAGCACTGTTTATTTATTTATTTTTGCTTACAATTTATGCAGATCCACTGCATAGAAAAAGACTTGATCATCCCAGTCAATCTAAATGAATGAAATCTTTCCAAACAGAGATATTCAAATCATCTGGTGAAATTATATTCATATCGCAATATATATTGCAGAAACACAAAATATCGCAATGTCAGGTTTTTCCAATATCGTGCAGCCCTAATCCACACTGTTTACATTTGGTCACTTCTTGCATTTGTAAAAATGGTTCCATTTACATTTGGGCATATACAGTTAAAGTCAGAATTATTAGCCCCCCTGTGTATTTTTTTCCACAATTTCTGTTTAATGGAAAAAAGTTTTTTCAACATTTTTTAAACATAATAGTTTTAATAACTGGTTTCTTTTATCTTTGCCATGATGACTGTACATAATATTTTGTTAGATATTTTTCAAGATACTAGTATTCACCTTAAAGTGACATTTAAAGGCTTAACTAGGTTAATTAGGCAAGTTAGGGTAATTAGGCAAATCATTGTATCACGATGGTTTGTTCTGGAGACAATCAGAACAATTATTGCTTTAGAGAGCTAATAATATTGACCTTAAAATGGTTTAAAAATTGTAAAACTGCTTTTATTTTAGCTGAAATAAAACAAAAAAAAGACTTTCTCCAAAAGAAAAAATATTTGTTATACCTATATCTGTTAAACATCATTTGGGAAATATTCGAAAAAAAAAAAAGAAAACAAATTCACAGGAGTGCTAATAATTTTGACTGTATGTGAGTACACCCCTCACAAATCTCTCTTTTAAATTAATATTTTCCATAAAAATGCTATACAATATTATATTTGTGCATATACATTAGATCAGTCAGTACTGAAGCCAAATCTGGAGCTAATCTAACAAAAATAACTTCCGATAACAGTTCAAAAAGCCACATGATGTTCTGTGACTAAAATATTATTTTAATAAATATATCTGTTTAATAAATCTGTTTTTTTTTCAAATACACCAAGATATATGACCTATATTCACAGAGAAATGGATAAAAATATTAATTTTTAAAATGGGGGGGGGGTGTACTCATTTATGCTGAGCACTCTATATGTGACTTCAAATCCCGTGCTATATGCAAATTAAGGTACATATCTCATTTGGCATACAAATGATTTCATAAGTAGGCTACAGGAGGTTTTGTACTTCACTCGTGTTCTAGTAAAACATCACAAGCACACAAGGCAGGCTTCACGATTACTATTAATATACTGTAGGCTATAAATGAAGCATCTATTTTTGTCATACAGGTACGTGTAAGACATCATTAAAAACTGTAAAGGGTTTACATTAATTTGTATATAACATACTCTCAAAACAGTGCGTTTCAAAAGTAACAAAATGCTATATGTTTCTCTGTGTTTTTTTCTCCTCTCTATTACTACAGGTGCGAGATGCATCTCTTTTGTCTATGCTGCCAGTTGACATTAATTTAACATTCAAATTTGATAATTTAAAGATGAATCACTGGTCAAAATGAGAATGAAAAAAACAAACATCAAACATCCTAAATTATCATCTGTGGTTTTGTGTGTTGCATTAGCACGTATGTCCTATAGTCTAAAGCACGCTCTCACATTTTTATCAAGCGGCAACATCCCTCTCTCCCTCGTGAAGCTAATATGGAAGTAACTGAAACTGCAATTCATCGAAATTCCGCTAGGCCTGACTCCATAATAGAGCACATTTCTGTTGATCCCAATGTTAAAATGGCCAACTTCACAGCAGAAAAAAAGGTGTACAGCCTGGTACAAAAAATGATTTTGGTCTATATAGCTAATTTTACACTTCATGACAACTGTGAGGGGGTGAACTTTTTTTATAACTCATCCGTTTCATTTATATTAAGTTAAGGCTGTGGCCACTTGAGTGACCGATAGGTCTCGCTGCTCTCTGTCACGTCACCTCAGCTGATTCCGACTGATTAGCCGCTGAACTCGGCAAATACATTGTATTTTTCTTTTGTTTTATGTGGCTTTACATAGTCAATTGCCTTTTGGGATCATTTCTTACAATTATCAGATAATATGGCATGTTGTGCACTTAATTGTGCTCACAAACAGGTGAGTGAAATTCTTATATAATTTTATCTAAAAATGTATTTGTTTTAAGATAATTTATTTATCATTTATAATTTTATTTAGAACTGTAATGCACTCCAGAATCGGACAGATTGATTAACTGTAGGCTATAGAAACGTTGTCATACAGTGTTATGCCTGGATTTCATAAATAGTCTTGCATTTACTAACACAGACTATATTTGAAGTATTTGGAAGTGATTAGCATTTTCCACCTGTAGAAAAATGTCATAAGAACAATGCTTAATCGCTCAATGTGTTACAACAGTGTTTTTAAAAGACTAAACACTTTATTGATATAGTACACAACCAAGCACATGTGGTCAGAACACAAATGAGTCGCAGGTAATGAGACGCAGGTAATTAAGGGTTTCTCCCAATGAAAAGCCCTTCTAAGCAAAATGCTAGCAGGTGTCTGTAGCTCCGCTCATGTTTCGCCTCTTTGCCCTTTTTCGGTTACCCCTGGTTGGTGCGATGACACGTGAACAAAATGGCGCTGGTTGGCCACCCCCACTTGCAGCTTCATTTGCACTCTTCAGAAACCTATGGGTGACTTCACGGATACTACGTCCATATCTTTTACAATCTATAATTTTTTTATTTTATTTTGCAATTCAGCATGTGAAAAAAATTTATTATGTGGTTTCAACAATTAGATGCATTTAGACCTGTTCAGTTTCATCTGCAATGCATTACAGACCACCTCCTGAAGTGGTTTAAGTTATCAGATTTATATCCATTGTGAATGCGGTTCGGAGGGCATTTACACCTGCCCTTTTCACAATCTGATAGCTAACAAATGAAGTGACCAGGTGTAAACAGCCACTTACAGACAAAAGGAAACTGGCCCCATTTACATTTCTCTTTTCATATTATACATTATTATTGCTTGTTATGCACACACACACCTACCTGTACCTGATTGTTTTTTTCTGTTTTGTTTTTTCATCTCCGTTCTTTGTTTTTCTCTTTCATATTTGTATGTGATCCATGTAATTTGTGTACCTTTTTGCATAAGAAAAAAAAATATATATAAAATATATATATTGCATGTTATTCTAAAGCAGTGGATCTCAGCCTTGTTGACTGTAAAGCCAACCTGTTTTCTAACAACACTATTTGACTGTAATGTAATGCTGTTGAATAAATCTGTGTCAGTGAAAGTGTAAAACATTGAAACATCATATTTTTATAATCTTTTTTTGACAGACATTTTTGTCCTCTATGGACCTATGTGTAACTTTATTTTAATTGGTGCACAGGGGTTAATGAGTTTTAAATTTAGGCTACCTCCAATATACAGGTTTTCAAGACAGTGGAAAACCTGGCTCTTCAAATGAAAGAAAAGCAAGCCGTTGTTGAGATTTGGTCAAGTTTATTAAAATGTATGGCTTCCTCGACTTCTGAAACAAGGTTTTCTTTTAGTAGTCTCATAGCCTAACATGTCACAATTCAATCAGAACCGTTCTGTCACTTATATTGCATTACGAAAGTTAAATGCATTTGCTGTCGTTGTCTTTAAAGGTGCGATTGACAGATAAATGCACTTACACCTCCAGCAGTCCTCTAGAACAAATACTGTAATATCCACAAACTTTAAAGTGAGCAAATTTAGATGCTTCATTGGGTTTAGATGACACTAATAAGGAAATGCTGTAAGAATCAATGTTTTGACGGCTCTGCGTTACAGCAAACAGGAGCGAGTCTTTATTGAGACTTTGATTGGATTTGACATGAAAAGCTAAACGGACACTGCGGCAAAACTCTTTCTAGCTTCCTGACTGTGGCTTTCCGAAATTAGGCTGACAGGTCTTTGACAACATCTATTTAAGAAAAAGAGGAGGATTAATGAGTTAATTAATCATTTTATGTCATTCTGAAAAAAGACCCAGGAGAGGCGTCTCGCAGCAGACTGGCCTTTTTCTCTTCCACCCCTTCTCTCTCGCTCTCTCTCCTTCTCTCTCTCTCTTTTTTTTTTTTGGTAAAACGTAATTGTATTCAACGATATGCAGCAGCTTGCTATTTTGGCCATAGTTCTTAATTATGATTGGTGTTATTGCTCTCCAGAGCAGAGCAAATTGCTGTTATGTTGTTTGCCTGGGCCTAATCTCATTGGCACGTTGTCACAAAAGTAATTATCTGTCATTTAAATTGATGCCATAAGCTCAAGACAGAGGCACACCTGCTGCCACCAGCCAGGCAGAGAGGAGTAAAGATCAGGGCTCCTCCTCCTCTTCTCTCTCACTCCTTCTTTCTGGCTGAATATTAATTCATATACATATACAGAGACTATATGCGGTGTGCCTGCAAATATAAAGTACATTTCTGCTGAAGTACAACCCACAATATGCTCATATAAGGTAAAAAAACTAAAAAGCCGCCTTTCCACTGCACATGGCAAGCGACGGACAGAAAGTCATTCATTTCCAATGGAGAGTAGTCCGGGAACTGCATGGAGTTCCGATCATCTCCGTATACGGAAAATTCGGATCTGATTTGAGCTGCGGATCAAATATTTTAACATTTGCAACTAGACCGTATGCGACCAGCCGACCAGATGTGATGTATTCCAATGTTGTCCAATCAGGTCTGTGTGTGCGAGATGATAACTTGTCATTTTTTTGTTACTTTTTGAATCAGAAAAAAGTCTAAATATAATTTTTTTAATGCTGTCTCCACATTCCCTCCAAAATTTTTAGCGGTCTATGAATTTCTAATATCTATTCATTCATTTGTTCATTCAAACGAACGCACAAGAACGCATGTAGAATAAAGGCTCTTGTTTTTCCACTCCTTTATTTCGGACACCGCGAGAATCAGCTTTACTCCCATGGTGCACGACAAAACTAAAAAGGGGGGATGGGGGGGTTTGGGGTGGATTGGATGATGAGTGTAACGTTAGCGATCTCGTAAGTGTACAACGGCAAGGACTCGTCGCTGGGCCCCTAAATTGCCAGGGCCCTATGCACTCCGTCACCCTTTTCCCACCGCTTACTACGGTCCTGGGTGAGTTCACACCAAACGGGCAATTAACTATATTTTGCAATTAAATTGCAATCAAGTCAATGCAAATGTGAGAACAGAGGCCTTCACCCTTTACTCCGTTTTCGTGTGGAGAAACAGCGAAATCGTGTAGAAAAAAGTGTGGTTTTGAAAATTACTGTGTTTCGTGTGGACAGGACCTAAGGATGCACGAAGGTTAATGGCATCTGTTCTAAAGAGGTTTAAAGGGGTCCTCTTATGCTTTTTACACTGACATTGATTGTGTAATGTTGCTGTTTGTACATGAAAAATATGTTGTTACAAAGTACAGTCACTCCAACGGGTGTTATTTTCTAAATCAGTAAGAACTGGTTATGAACTCCTTCAAATGACTCAGTTGTAGTCCTGACATTTCATCTGGAAAGATCACATCATAATATCCTGAATTTAAATAATGTGAGCAGTTGCATTAGTAGTAGGGTTGTCAAAAGTATCGTGTTCGGTACCATTTGGTACTGAAATAAAAAGAAAATTCCATATCCTGCTAACATTTGAGCGCTGTTGATCACGTTCTTAAACATCACTGATTGGCCATTGTGTTCACGTGCTCAACAGAAATTACTGTGATTGGCCGTGAAGGTCATCAGTTCACCACTCTTAACTACTGTTCATTGAGTGGAAACACAGATATGCGGACATGGAGCATTTTAAAGCCGCGTAGATCAGTCATATGTCAGCTCATAGACAGACCAGCTGATCAACACGACTTTAAATTGCTCCAATCTCCGTGTATCTGTGCTTGCATTTGGTGAAAAGCGGTGAAGAGTGGTCAACTGATGACATTACAGCCAATCACAGTCATTTCTGTTGAGCTCAAATGTTAGCGGGAAATGATCGTTTTTAAAATTTCAGTACCGTTTGGTACCGAACTCGATACTTTTGAAAACACTAGTTAGTAGTGTGTTGTCTTTTTGTACAAAAGACACAGTTTCACTTATCTAATATATTGATACACATCCAATTTCTTCCCCAACTGTTTACAGTACATTAACAGACAAATTCCAGCATCATGTAAACCTTTTTTTTTTTGTTCTTTGACATAAACTTTTGTGTTGATGACTGATGCTAAAGTGGACTTAGTTTAATACTCACATTTTGCGCAATCTGACAGCCAGATTTCTGTGTGTTTGTTTTGTGTTTGTTAGCTTATAAACTATATTAATAACTGACTATAATAACTATATATTTATAAATGACAAGACTAAACTGACAAGATGTTTTGTTTGGTGTTAGCTGTGAAGGCCACACATTCTTTTGGAAGGGGGAGGGGAGAGCAGCAGCTCATTTGCATTTAAAGAGAGCCTTGTGAAAACTGTTTTTGTTTCTGCACAATAAGGGGCTTTTATGGTATAATAAATGATCAGTGAGGCATTTAAATCTGAAGCTTAAAGGGGTAGTTCACTCACTATGTACTCATCCTTATGTGGTTCCAAACCTTTGAGTTTTGTTCTGCTATTGAACACAAAAGAAGATATTTTGAGGAATGCTGGAAACCTGTAACCATTGACTGTGATAGAAGGGGGAAAAAATACTATGGAAGTCAGTGGTTACAGGTTTTCAGATTTCTTCAATAGATATTCCTTTTGTGTTAAACAGAAGAAGAAACTCATATAGGTTTGAAAGGAGTAAATGGTGAGTAAAGGATGACAATTAAAATTGTTGGTTAAACCATTCCTTTAACAGACATTCTGGAATGTCTCAATGCTTATTTTACACAATGTTAAAAGGGGCAATTTTTTATGTATTATCTTTACTGTCATTTAGTGGTCACTTAAAGTATCTTGAAAAGTTTAATAACACTGTTAAATGTAATCTCTAGCGAATCCTGCAACAAGTATACATTTTTTCAGATTTATTATGTTATGATTCTAAAATTAACTAGCTGGATTTAAACAGTTGATTTTAGTTTTTAGTGTTTTTTTAAATTTATTTTTGCAAAACAAAATGGCAAAAAAATTACTTTTACATGCAATAAATTCAGCATGAAGTACAGTATCGGATACATTTGATGCAAATAAATTCAGCCTCAGTAGTTCAGCCTTTCCCAGAATGTGCAAAGTACTTCCATGAAAGGATGGACAGATTGATGAAGTAAAAAACAGCCACCTGGTTTCAGAGTGTGAGACTGAAGATCAGAGCAGGTTACACCATTTTTTCTCAGGAGCTGTGCACAGGAGAGTTTTTGGCATGAGCTCAGGATAAGTTACCCATAATCCTCTTCAGACCTGCAGCTCTGTGAGGGATCAACTCCTGATGGATAATCTAACACAGGGTTGGTGAATGCTCTTTTCAGCCAATGAATAACATTAAAAATTCAAGCAGCGGAAGAAGGAGACAATGATGAATCTGACCTTATTAATTTTAACTTTGGATAAATAATGCAGGGCTTTCTGTTCAGCCCCTCTCCCTGTTTCTCCACCTCCTCCTCCCGATGGCAGATCTCAGATGATCCATTAACATCCCGTTCACTGAGTCTCTGTCTAAAAACAGCCGAGCGACTGCAGGCTTTTTTTTTTCTCTCTTTTCGGAAAGGACAGTGAAATCCGGACGTGCCGCTGAGTGCCTGAGAGTGTTCAGGTGGACAGATCTTTTCATTAGAAGTGGGAGGTTGTTTTGTCGCTGCTTTCTCACACACAACAACTGCTGTGCAAACATCTTGTTATTTTACAAATGTACTGACCTTGCTATGCCATTTTCAGATTTCACATCTTTTTGGAAAACATTCCAATTAACGTTCAAAGTCACAATCACAGCAAACGCTAACAAGTAACTACAAACGCTGCTTATATTTATAGAACACTTCACTCTAATAGACGGAAAAGGGATTATATCTGAGGTGAAACATGAATGGAGAAATTGTACATTTTATGTATTTGTTGTTTTGTTTTTTAATGATATTACGAAGAGTATGAGTAGCGACCGAGGTGTTGACTAACATGCAGCACAACTACCGTCCTTGTACCCTGATTTCTACTGTCCTTTCCATAAAAACCTTCAGTCTAAGTAAACAGGTTGTTTTTAGTGAATTAAAAAATATAGTGCAATTTGGTTCGCCTAATTCAACAACCAGTTTGACAAGTAAAACCAAATGGTGGTTACTTAGTGATAATAAAATCACACTGGGTCAACATTAATATACACTACCTGAAAAAAGTCTTGTCGCCTATCCAAGTTTTAGGAACAACAAATAATAACTTGACTTCTAGTTGATCATTTGGTATCAGAAGTGGCTTATATGAAAGGCAAAGGCCTCTAGATTACGCTTATTTTACCAAAATAAAATATGATCATGCCTTGATTTTTTTATTATTTAATTGGGACAGTAAGGTCTGACTTTGCTTAGACAAAAGTCTTGTCACTTAACAGAAATAATGTACAGTATAGAATATAAAGTGAAGTGGAAAAAGAATTAATATTGTGTATGACTCCCATGATCTTGGAGGACTGCATCCATACATCTCTGCAATGACTCAAATAACGTATTAATAAAGTCATCTGGAATGGCAAAGAAAGCGTTCTTGCAGGACTCCCAGAGTTCATCAAGATTCTTTGGATTCATCTTCAATGCCTCCTCCATCTTACCCCAGACATGCTCAATAATGTTCATGTCTGGTGACTGAGCTGGCCAATCCTGGAGCACCTTGACCTTCTTTGCTTTCAGGAACTTTGATGTGGAGGCTGAAGTATGAGAAGGGGTGCTATCCTGCTGAAGAATTTGCCCTCTCCTGTGGCTTGTAATGTAATGGGCAGCACAAATGTCTTGATACCTCAGGCTGTTGATGTTGCCATCCACTCTGCAGATCTCTCGCATGCCCCCACACTGAATGTAACCCCAAACCATGATTTTTCCTTCACCAAACTTGACTGATTTCTGTGAGAATCTTGGGTCCATGTGGGTTCCAACAGGTCTTCTGCAGTATTTGTGATGATTGGGATGCAGTTCAACAGATGATTCATTGGAAAAAATCTACCTTCTGCCACTTTTCCAAATGATCAGCTAGAAGTCAAGTTCTTATTTGTTGCTCTTACAACTGGGATCGACAAGACTTTTGTCATGTAGTGTATGCTAATATAAGTCTGTAGCAAAATGCAACCATAGTACAACTTAAATAACACTGATGTGAACAGTAGTCAAGAAATCCGTCTTATAATAATTGTACGGTGCGCAAGATCTGGAATTTGGCCCTCTAGTCAAGTCACGTTTATTTCTATAGAACTTTATACAACAGATTCCTTTAAAGCAATCCACTTTTCAGTAAAAACAATGTCAATGTTTCTTTTAATTACAA
Source organism: Danio jaintianensis (assembly GCA_903798115.1). NCBI lineage: Eukaryota > Metazoa > Chordata > Actinopteri > Cypriniformes > Danionidae > Danio > Danio jaintianensis. Next base: position 5,042,613 of record CAIGQV010018202.1, read on the forward strand.
TTAATTTTCAGTTCATAATGAAAGGTATATAGTTTGTTTTTACCAGTGAACATCTGACCTCAATGAACTGCACTGCAAAAAAACTTTTCTTGCTTTTTTGACTTGTTTCTAGTCCAAATATCTACAAATTCTTAAATCTAGAAGCATTTTCTAGACAAGCAAAAAATATTGTTTTGTTTTAAGAAATAATGTCAAAATTAGTGTTAGAGTTTTTCCTTAAAACAAGCAAAATAATCTGCCAATGGTATAAGAAAAGTAATCTTGTTTTTCGTTTTGACATAAAATTGTTTTGCTTAGCCCATTGGTAGATTATTTAGCTTGTTTTAAGGAAAAACTCACTTAGTTTTGACATATTATTTGAAATAAGACAATATGTTTTGCTTGTCTAGAAAATGCTTCTAGATTTATGAATCTTTAGATATTTAGACTAGAAACAAGACATCTAGCTAAAAATGGGTTTAAATAAAAAATAAAAAAAGCAGAATCTTAGAGCCACAGCTACCTCTTAAGGAATTGTCACACAGTTTGCAAGTATTTTACGTGGCAAGCTATTATAAACTCTTAAAATTAACCCAAAATGAAATGACATATCATCAGTTAATTCTTTGATTTAGCTTAAAGCATATCAGGCTCTTTACAAAAAAAAGCTGGCATGGATGTTTCTGTCTGTAGCTTTTTGCGATGAACCGATAAACGTAGTTCACCCTTGACAAATTGGGTTCTAACAGACGATCCCTTTTGAAAATAAGACCCATCAGATTGATGGCTACGAGACGAGCTCCGCTGCTCGAGACAGTGACATAAATAAAATGACAATGAGGAGAAGGAAAAATCCCCATTTCTTGTTTCCCGTTTTGGTCTGGCTGAGGTTGTCAGTGCTGCTGTTCTCTCCTGATGACCGTTTGCAGGATTGGACGAAGGCAGCCGTGCCTGACTTCAGGGCTGATGGTCCACTGATTGCACAGATGTCCCTAAGAAGGCGAGTTGCTGCGGAAATGATGGATGACGTGAGTCCTGCCCTTCTGCCTTAGGCTATCAAGCGCTGTCTGGAAAACAACGCAAAACTTCTCAATCAACGTAGACTGTCAGGAAGTTTCAAATGAAACTAGTTTGGAGATGAAATGGATGTGCAGCGTTACCTGTTGGAGAGATTACCTGTACGTTTTTACAGTAAGCATCCATAAGAAAGATCACATTGTTATTTATAGGATTACAATAAAAATGGATAATCAAAAGTAGGGCTGCACAATATTGGAAAAAACCTGACATTGCGATATTATGTTTTTTACGCGATATATATTGCGATTTGAATATAATTTCACAAGATGACTTGAGTAACTCTATTTGGAAAGTATTCATAAATTTAGGGGAGTGCATCTGCATAAAAAAACATACACAATTATAGAAAAATATACCAAATAAGATAAAGCACAGAAGAAAACAATAGAACAAAGATAAAAATTAAATAAACAGCGCTTAATAGTTTTCGGTGGAGTCTAACAGCATTGAGGTTCAGAAACACAATAATCAAATTTAAATTAACACCGTATAGTCTTCATTGTATAAATAAACAATTGATCTTTGCTAAAGTGGCAAACTTTAGAATTTCTTGTGCCCTTTCTTGTGTCTTAAGGTCACAGGGCTTAAAATACATTAAAATTATAGTTAGAACCTATTAGATTAGGTCAGGTTTTTTAATCCCAACATGAAATTGCAGACCCTGCGACATGACTATTGATACACACGTTGCAATATCGATGCTGAAACGATAAATTGTGCAGCCCTAATTAAAAGCTATTTACCTATAAACCTAATTAAGGATGCAAAGGATAATTTAACAACAATTCTGCTTTAGACAATAAGGCATCTTTGATTTTACAGAAACTATATAGATTGTGGAAATCCTTGAATTAATTCTTGGCTTAATCCCAATTCTATTTTATACCACTACACGTGGTCACACTGCACTCTTCATCCCACTGACTTCCAGAAATGTAAAATATGGAGCAATCACTCATTTTACCATTCACGTCATCGTTTTTTTTATCCTACCCCTTTTCGCAGCACCGTCTGGCCGAATTTTGCTTGCTTAAACACAATAAAAATGGATAATCAAAAGCATAGGATACAAAGGATAACTTAACAACTGGAAAACCATTTTGCTTTAGACAATGAAACATCTTTGATATTACAGAAATGATATACTGTAGATGGAAATACTTGAATTGATTTTTAGGCCCAGTCCCAGTTGTATTTTATACCCCTACATTCACTGTAAAAAATACTGGGTTCCACACAGTTACTTAATTAATTTAACTTAATCGTTTTTACAAATTTAAGTGGATTGAACATAAAACAATTGGTTGTCCCAAAAAACACAAAAGAATTGTTGTTTCAACTAATTTTAAATAAGTAGTTTCAAATAAGTTAAGTTATTAAGACTGCAAAAGTCTTTTTTTTTAAGTGTGTGGACATACTGCACTTTTCATCCCATTGACTTCCAGAAATGTAAAATATGTAGCAATTACTTATTTTATCATCCACATCATCTTGTTTTATCCTACCCCTTTTCGCAGCACCGTCCCACCGAATTGTGTTTGCTTAAACTGATTTTTAGCATTAGCGTGGCTTAACCCTTCCCCTTGGCCCTTGAAGTTTGAAGGGGTAGGGAGGAAAATGCTCTTTTAAGAAATGGGACACCACTATTACACCTGCATGCATTATCATATGTTGTCTGCAGTGCTGTAGTAATTCCAGAGGGTGCAAGCACAGTTACATTTAACAGATTACTCACTTGCGCTGTATTTGGACTAAATAAAATTTTTAGTTTAAAAAAGTTTTAGTTTTTAGTTAATTTTTTTAGTTTGAAAACGTATCCGACATCTGTTTCATATTGGTGTAGGACTGCACGATATTAGAAATAAAATGGCATTGGAATATTTTGTTGCAATATGAATATAATTTCACAAGATGACTTAAGCCTTTTGGAAAGAATCCATAATTTTACATTGATTGTGAAGATTTTGCAGGGGAGTGAATCTGCATAAAAATAATAATCAAATTACAAGCATAAATTAATAAAACAGAACAAAGATATAAATGAAATAAACAGTGTTTTATGGTTTTCTGGAGAGTCTAACAATATTGAGGTCAAAAAATAATCAAATATAAAATAACACTATAGAGTAGTCAACATTTGAAGTGGATCAAATCATCAAAGTTGTCCTAAAACTATTCAACAGCATCCCTTTTTAAAAATATATTTTTTGATCTGCCTCAAATGTTGACTACTGTAGCCTTCATTATATAAATAATTAAATACTATTAATCTTTGTTAATTGTTTGTTAACAAGTTTCATAATTTCGAGTGAATTCGCTTGAAATCGTACATTATCATTGACCTTAAAAAAAATCGTTCACTCTTTTAGGGTTAAACTTTGTTCTGAACTGTGTTTTCTGGTTATATACAATCCCAACTCGGCATTGCAGGTCTTGCGATGTGACTATTGCGCATTCACACATTGCGATATTGATGCTGAAATGATATATTGCAACTCTGAACTGGTGGATCATGTTGTTACAATATGCACAAAACTCGTAAATATGTATTTAAACAGTCTCATGTAACCACAAGAAAACAACATAAATGTTATAGCAGACAAAAATAGAATTCTCTGCCACTAGATTTTCTGACTGGATATTGTCAAGTCATCAGGTATCAGAATTGAAAATATGTTGTGGGATTATATCGTTAGTGAAATTTAGAGATTTTTGTTTAAACGTTTTTTTAAGAACATGACCATAAAATGTGGTGAAGCAGTATTTGCGTATAAACGAAGGTGCATTAGTTATAAAAAAGTTTACATTACATAGAAACACCAAATTACTGTTCATGACATGCATACAAAAATGTATTTATTGTGGCCACATATTAAAAAATAATTTCCTTATTCCAGTAGGGCAGGCCTCTAATCAGCCTGGGCCTATACCCTGCGTTCCCAGAAGATATTCCACTCTGTTTATTATTTCTTTTTAATTCTATAATTGCATTAACTCCATTGTTAATTTACAGTGTTCAACATATATGAGTACACCCCTCACAAATCTCTCATTTGAATTCATATTTTCTATAGGAGGCTTTACAATATTATATTTGTGCATTAGATTAGTCAGTACTAAAGCCAAATTCGGAGGTAATCTAACAAAATAACTTATGAGAGCGGTCCAAAATTAGTACACCCAAATGTATCTGTTAGGGAAAAATCTTAAATAAAACATTTTTAAAAAACTAAAATTTGAGAAAAACAAACAAAAAATATATATAACATTTTATTGAAATTTTATAGTTTGTAATTTTTTCCCCCAATATTGGATGAATTTAAATGTATTCTTTCTATTTCTACTTTCTACTCTTTCTATTTCTAAAGATGTTTGCTGACTAAAATATTATGTTAATAAATATATCCGTTTAATAAATCTGTTTTGTTCAAACGCATCAAAATATATTGCCTGTATTCACTGAGAAATTAATAAAAATATTCATTTTCAAATGTTCAGGTGTACTCATTTATGCTGAGCACTGTACATGTGTGGTTTTTATTAATAGGTAGGGTTTCAGTTACCAGAATTTATACTTAAACATTGATTCCATGTCTGCACAATTGACATTTTAAATAAAACATTGATAACTAATCGATATTGAGTCTAATCAAGCTGAATGCTTTAGAATTTAATCAAATTGGTGGCAGAATCCAGCCCAATTTGAGAGCCGTGTGTGATATTCAAACCCCAACGGTGGCAGTATTTCCTTCATCTCTTTCAGTCTGGATACATAACAATTCTGCCAGTGTTTGACTCTGGCTGCCGGGCTCCCAGCAGAACATCTGAATCCTGACTTATTGACCATCCTCTCACCTGATCAATATTTAATGCCCCCCTTTGACAAGATCACATTCAGCAGAGTGAGAGATTTTACACTTGGCCGCCGGTCCAGCGAAAAGACGGGATCTCTTTCGGTGTTATTACATGAAGGAACAGCATTCAGAGGCCTTCTCTCTCTCTCCTTGCCTCGCTGACTTGTGCCATTTCTTTTATAAGAGATGACGGAGGTGATGGTGTGCGGTTCAGACCGTACAACCACAGATCTTTTTCATAATTCACGCCTGCAGATTTATTAATTATGTCTCATTTGGATCAAGGCCAGGGTTTAAATAAAAGTGTGAGTGAAGGGCTATACAATATATTGAAAAATTACCGTTATCGCGATAATGGTGTATGCAGTTTTTATATCGCAGAGAGGTGCAATAAATAACTTTTTTTAGGGGATGCACTGAAATGAAAACTCAGGATGGCTGAAGTGCAATGGCGTTATATGTCAGTGTACTGCCCACAAAGCTATCAGCACTGACTGTTTATGCAAACTTGACCAATCAGTGGCCTTACTATCTTTAAACCCGCCTACCCATTAGGTGCTGTTCTGCTATTGGCTAGAAGGTGAGCCTAGAGCTAAAATAAATTAAATAAATTGTACATTAACATGAATAAACCTATTGAGCGTTATATATTTCCTTTCACTTTTTTAGACTGTAAAAAGCAGATTTCAAAATAAAAGTCCCCATAAACAACGGAAATAACGCACTCTTTAAACAATGTTCAACATACAAAATATTTAGAAAAATAAAGAGAGAAATTAAAGATAAGTCTGTTATATTACCTGTTTATATATATGGGGATGCACAATATATTGCTTCAGCATCGATATCGCAATGCGCATATCAGCAATAGTCACATCGCAGGATCTGCAACTTTGAGTCAGTATTATAGTCGATCAGCACAACAGTTCAGAACCCGAGATTTGTGGCATCACTACAGAGTTGAACCATAATAGTGAAAGTTTATCATTTGATGTGCTTTTAAGGCCTGTGACTGAGTATTTTAATTATGTTTAAAGCGTTCAGTCTTTAGTAATTATGTATTTTTATTTATTTGATTTGACATTTGATTATTCAAATTCTGTAGCTGAATATGGTTGTAATCGCCAGAAAACCATAAAGCACTGTTTTCGAAATTCACTTTTAACTTTGCTCTTTTGTATTTATCTGCAATCCTAATTTGTTTATTATATTTTGTGCATGATTCACTCCCCTACAAAATAATCACAATTAATCAATTATTTCCAAATAGAGCTATTTAAGCCATCTGGTGAAATTGTATTCATATTTCACAGAAAAACTAAATATCGCTATGTCAGATTTTTCCAATATTGTGCAGCCCTTTTATATATATATATATATATAGGTAATAAAAATAACTTTTTTAATCATAAGAAATATCATTATCGGAATAATCAACAGCAATATTGCACATTTTCTCAATATCATGCAGCCCTAAATGAGTGTTTTCCTTGCATCACATGAGCCACTTCAAAATAACAGCTGATGAAATTGGACTAATCTTAAGGGAAGATTGAGATAAGGCAGTTTGGCAGTCGCAGCACAGCTGACGCAATGCTTTTTTCCTCCTTTATGTTGGCAGACATTGTGTGTTTTATGGATGGTTTACCTAACAATGAAGATTTCTGTCATCATTTACTCTCCCTCAAGTCACTTGAAACATTTTTTTTCTTCTGTAGAACACATAGAGAGCTCATTTTTGTAAATGCTCAGTTCTCCTTTTAGTGCTTTTCTGTGTAAGTTTAATAATTTATAATAGTGGCAATGGCATAAAAATAATCTATGCAGTATGACAAACTAAGTAGTTTTTAATGTTGTATTTAAATGTGTTGTTGTATTTACGTGTGAGTTGTTCTGTTCCTCAGTATGTATGTTGCAAGAAATCACATGGGAACAAGGTGCATTGTAAAAAAAACAAAAACAAATCTGTAACATTTATGGTAAAAAACTGGCAGCTGTGGTTATTTTTGTTACACAAACAAAAGCACAACATTAAGCATGTGTTAATGAGACATATCAAACAACTTATCAACAAACAGATCAACAAACATGCTTATATCAAACAACTTTTCCCACAAGCAGAGAAATATACTGATATTTAGAAGGTGCTCAGTGTCATTCACTCAACTACTTAACACCATCTTGGTAACACATAAAATTGAAGTAGTGGAATAAACATTATTTATCAACATTAGATGTAACATAAATGTCTAATGTACATAACTGCTGGGGAAAAAACTAAAATGAACCATAGTAAGTGTCATGCAGGGAATTCTGGGAAAGTCAATTTACGATTATTCACCCTATAAGAAAACTTACTTTTAACCAGGTTACAGATTTTTTTCTGTATCAATTAATAATTTTTTTTACATTTTTGTTTTACCTTTGAAATCATGGCTATTTTTACAGTATAGAAGAAACAGTAATTAAGAACGAGTACATAAAATTGAAGCACTAATGCATTATTTTGGAAATGAGCCAGATACCAAAATATCGTGACCTGCAGCTGTCTACTTTATTGTTGCATAATTTGGATCATTTAAACTCAAAGATGCCCAATAAACATCACTTATAAATGGATATGGCACCAAGCCTTTTAGACATAAATGAAAAAGAGGTGGACATAACTACCTGTTATTGATTGATTAGTTAAATTCATAAAGAGATTTTGGTTGCAGTGATATGTGACCCTGGAGCCGAATAAAAAAAAAAAAAGATGAATGTATGGTTTGTTAGCCAGGGATAACATTTGGAGATGTAACTTTTTGAAAAAATAAAATAAAATCTAAATGTTAATTTAAATGGATAAAATCACCTTTAAAGTTGTCTAAATTAAGTTCTTAGCAATGCATAGTACTAATGAAATATTGAGTTTTTATACATTTACGGTAGGAATCTTGCAAAAAACCTTCATTAAACATGATATGCAGGCAACATTATACCAGGGTCACATATTAAAACAATAATGAATACCAAATATTTGAGATATCAGAATGTTATTTAGAAATTTATGGTGTAAATTATTGTAATTTTTGCACATGAGTCTTATTCTGTACACACTTGAAAGGATAGTTTAGTTGTTCATTCTTGTATTTATATCCCTAACCTGATTTCACCAAGTAGGACATGTTCCTGGATTAACATCTATGTTGATCCTGGAACAACATTCCAATCAGCCAATCAGAATTAAGGGATACGTTTACTGATTATGTTAAGTTTAGGCTTACGGTTAGGTTTATGCACTTCTACATGATTGTTGTCAAACTATTATTCCCCTCTGATTTTGGGAATAATTTACAGTTATGGTTGGGTTTAGGGTTAGGGAATAGGTATGGATTACATTTTCCAACAAAAATGATGTTCCAGGATCAACATAAATTATGACGTGCGTATTTATATGTGGTTGGCACTCCTGACACCTTACACTGTGTTCATGGCTAATAAGAATTTTCTGTCATGATTTCTGTCATGACCTTCTTGTTGTGAGGCGACAGTGCTAACCACTGAGCCACCGTGTCGCCTGTATTATATTATATTATATTATATTATATTATATTATTAAAAAGTTATTTATAGTTTTGACAACACCACATTTATAAAATACATTAACGAACAAACTTTACATTGTTTTTTTACGATTTGTCATGAATTAAAGGTACTTATAAATTCCATTAGCTAGCATGAATGAAAAAATAAGCCGAACTGAATTACAAAAACTGACTTTTAAGTGGTTTTAATTTATTATTCTCATCTATAATGTCTTTATTTAGGACTCCAAGAGGTGAAGTGCAGCTCACATGACAGTGGTGCTATGGTGTGTCAAATTCAATGATTTTCAGAGAGAAAGAGTGTCCCGGCAGAGCAAAAGTGTAGATCACCTCATATTTTATTGTTTTGCAGATCATTAGTTTGAATAAAAACCAGCACTTTGGTTTCACTTGAAGCAGAAGAAATGGAAAAGAGAAGAGATATATTCAGGAGACAGATTAGAAAAATATGCTCTTTTTCAGTCTATTGAAGCGTGAGGGTTTGTGCCACAGGGAGGGACGCTTAAGTCATTTAGCCCAAAACACAAGAGAGACCTGGGCTTCGGTCCAACCCAAAGACTGAGAGAAAAATCCACCTGAATCAGGGTCCAGAAGCAGACACTGGTGGAGTATTAAAAGATCATCCTGTGGTGTGATGGACGATGCAAAGCCTGCTGGGGAAAAAATAACTGAAACAAGCTTTTGATGCTTTCTATATATATATATATATATATATATATATATATATATATAAGTCCCTATATGATTTTGCTAAATTTATAAAAAATCTGATTTTTGCGACTAAAATCACAGATTTTGAGGCATGTCTTTTATTGTTTTGCTGTGAAATTGCAGTGAGAACCGTTGATCTCTGTAATTTGCACTTGAAGTGAGAATTATTAGCCCTTCTGAATTATTAGCCCACCTCTATATTTTTTCCCCCAATTTCTGTTTAACGGAAAGAAGATTTTTTATAACTGATTTATTTTTTCTTTGCCATGATGACAGTACATAATATTTTACTAGATATTTTTTAAGATACTAGTATTCAGCTTAAAGTGACATTTAAAGGCCTAACAGGTTAATTAGGCAAGCTAGGGTAATTAGTTCAAATCATTTTATAACGATGGTTCGTTCTGTAGACAATTTAATATTTATATATATTAAATATATTGTTATAGTAATATTAAGTAAATTTTAATATGTCGCAATGGCTATGTAGTTCCCAGCATGCTTTTCAAGGGATTGAATCAATAGGAGAATATTTTGAAAATAAAAACAATCTTAGGTGTTTAAATTTGAGAGAGAGTTATTAGAGTTTAATCTTCATTAGTTTGAAGATTAAGAAGAGTTTTGAGTACGTTTTTTTTTTTTTTTTTTAAGGTTACCACCTTGCAAGTTACACCAATTGTACTAATTTGTAACTAGTAAGATTTATTTAAATTGATAAAAGCAATGTTCCTTCTGCTTCTGTTTCTTGACATTACTTGGATCATTTAAATAAATATAGACTCCAAAATTAAGATAATCAATTAACTTTTACTTAATTAATTTCGGAGTGTTAGGTTAAACATTAAGTACATTTTACATGATATTAACAAGTTAATTGTACCTGATATAAGATGTGTTAGTGCAAATTGTTACGAGGATTTTTTAAAAGTTAATCTTAAGAGTTATTTTTTTCATTGTATGCAGATTGTGCTCTGTGGCATGACTAGAATTTGAAAAGTGAAAAGTGACTGACCCAGTATGTGGGAAATCTGCGGCAATTAAAAGAAAATGCGAGCTCTTTTGTCAGTTGTTTGATTTTGCATTAAATTTAGCGATCGCAGAATCACGAAATCCTGTAGGGTCTATTTGTACAGTACACTGTACTGTACACGATTAGTCACTTTACTCACCCGCTTCGAATGTTGTCACTTGATTGAATGGGCGTTATCAGTGATATCAGCTGATAGATATGGGCCAGTAGGGGCCTTCTGCACCTACTAGTAGGTTTAGAAGGCTGTTATCATCCATCCACATGGTTAATCAGCTATACTAATAGAGAAGACTCCAGATCCAGATCTGTTTTTACATTACTGTGACGGTTGGGGTAGGGTAGACGTTAATTAAATACAATTAATGGGAAATTTAATAAACAATATAAATAATTCTCGTGGTTAATCAGCTATACTAACAGAGAAGACTCCAGGGTTGCACCGTAAGTTCTTTCTTAAACCGGAATGTAAAGTCCACACTAGGGGCTTAGTAACTACTAGCTAGTTTGTAACTAAATTTGTTCTCACTTCGGTTTCACCACATGTTCTTAAGGCAAACCGTAGGTAGTAGATCGTGTCATGCGTAGTCGCATTGAATAACGTAATATCCAATAAAAAGCATTTAAATCGTTAGACTGCTTTAAAATTCTGCAACTAATGCATCTATATGTAACTGTTAATTAAATTATAAATCACATTTTTATAGCACATTAAATTACAGTCAGTCACTAATAACAGACGACGCACACACCTACATCGCGAGCTGTGAATGCATGCGAAATACACATGAAGTTATCAAAGTATTAAACTTACATTTTTTTATATCCTACATATGAAAGAGAGCAGGAAGAAGAACTCAGTCATGAAGAAATTCTCGTTTTAATTGGTGGACACAATTAACACAAAACTCTCCTTGAAAGAAAATTAAACTCTTTTTTTCACAAACCGAAACAAATGCGAGATTTGGGAGGAAAATAAGGCTGTGAGTAGAGGGAGATCATTCTTCATTATCATCGAGAGCTCCTCAATGTAAACTAATCTCGCTGTTATCTCTTCTCTACCGTTATACATGGGGGGAGGCTGGCGTAAATATTTAGTTGGAACGTGGCGTTACGTTTAAACTAAGTTTAGTGGTGCAACACAAAAATATTTAGTAGTGTGTAAGTTGTAACGTAGTGTCCCTTTAAGTCACAACTAGGCTACGTTTTAACTTACGCACTGCTGGTGCAACCGGCCCCAGGTCCAGATCTGTTTTTACATTACTGTGACGGACGGGTTTAAGGTTGGGGTTGGGGTAGACGTTAATAAAATACAATTAATGGGAAATTTAATAAATAATATAAATAATTCTCATTAACGTCCGGCTGCAGCCGTATGTAATCTATAGCTGAAAAACCATGTGGATGGATGATAACAGCCTTCTGACCCTACTAGAAGACACTGTACCGCAGAAGGCCCCTACTGGCCCATATCTATCAGCTGATAACCACTGATAACGCCCATTCAATCAAGTGATAACATTCAAATTGGCTGCTTTACTTTAAAAATGTAGGTAAACCCATTGCCTCAAAAACAAGTTGATTTTACTTTAAAAAAAAAAAAAAAAAAAAAAAGTAAGTAAACCCATTGACTTAACTTTATAATTCGCCAGATAGCTTGTTTACTTAATAATTATAAGGCAACGAGTTTATTCTCTTTTTTTAAGGTAGTCAACTAATTGCTTTTTACAGTGTAGCTGGTCCAGTAGACCATCTTGACCATCTTAATCCAGTATAACCCAGTTTCCCTGCAGGGAACAGTGGGAGAGCGATGGGATGCAGAAATGTGTTGGTCTCGATCATTCAAGGAGGTGTTTCATTAACAAACACACTGCTGAATGTGACACCGAGCTGTTTTTAAACATTCACAGATGAGAAAATAAACCCATAAGGCAGTGGGTTTACAGTGCAGTCGCATTACCTTGTTCTTCCCACAGCTGTCATGTGTCACGGACTGTCTGATATCTCCAGCATTTTCCTTGTCATTATATGTGTGTGTGCACGTTTGAACAAGATTTAGGACACATGTTTAGGCACCGGTTTATTTATTTATTAATTTTTTTATAAATCATTGTTTGGAGTAATATGTTGCACAAGGAAATAACAGGAAATGACATTATACTCTTAAAATGTCCAAAAACAAGTTTAGGCCTTTAAAAGTCCTAAATTCACTGAAATATGGTGTTGGTGGGTCTTAAATCATTTTAAACAGGTCTTAATTTTCCTTTGTGCACACTGTAAAAAATATCTGTTAATTAACAGTTTCCGTATTTTGTATTTTCCATTTATTTGTGGTTGTGAATTGCATTATGGGAGCTTGATCTCTGCTCTGTCGACTTTGATGTTGTAAATTCAACTCTACAGTTGAACAAAGTGACTTTTATTGACATTTGAGTAGTTTGAAATAATATAATGTATAATAAATAATATATAGAGAAATTAATCTGTAAAATAACAGAAAATGAACTGGCAGCTTATTACAGGGTTTTTATACCGTAATATACAACACCAACCCAAACATTGTTTAACCTATTAAAATGTTAGTAAAAGTCACTTTTTCAAACTCGTTCATTCATTTTCCTTTGGCTTAGTCCTAGTCCCTTTATTCATCAGGGGTCACCACAACGGCATATGTTTTGCACAGCGGATGCCCTTCCAGCTGCAACCCAGTACTGGGAAACATCCATACACACTCAAACATAAATTACGGCCAATTTAGTTTATTCAATTCACCAATAGCGCATGTCTTTGGACTTGTGGGGGAAATCAGAGCACCCGGAGGAAACACACACCAACAAAGGGAGAACATGCAAACTCCACACAGAAATGCCAACTGACCCAGCTGGGACTTGAACCAGCGACCTTCTTGCTGTGAGGCGCCGTGCTAAACACTGAGCCACTGTGTCGCCCATTTTTTCCAAACTTTTTAAGGTTAAAAATTATTTAATATAATAATACAAATTATTATTATTGTTGGAAGAAAGATCAAGGTCCCATATTGCAATTCAAAAGCATAAATGAACAGGGACATTTAGGGATATTTTTTTACAGTGCATGTAAAGCTTCCCAATCGGTAACTACAACCAACAATCCATCTATTAAAAAGAAAGTTGAACAAAAGTAAAAAAAAAAAAGAACTCTATTTACCTATATGGTTTAATTATCTTCCTTACAATAAATTTTTTTTTAAAGTTCTCCATGTATTTATAGCTACCTGGTAGTGTTGTCACGATACTGCAATTCGGTACCAATTGGTACTGAAATTTTAAAAACGTCCATTTCCCGCTAACATTTGAGCGCTGTTGAGCATGTTCTTAAACACAGCTGATTGGCTAGTGTGTTCACATGCTCAACCAAAGTGACTGTGATTGGCCGTGAAGGTCATCAGTTCACCGAACTCACTGCTGTTTACTGAGTGTAACCACAGATACAGGGACACTGGAGCATTTTAAAGCCACAAAGATCAGCTGGTCTGTTTATAAGCTGACATACGAGTGATCTTCTGATGAATCGACTGATCTTCACAGCTTTAAAACGCTCCAGTGTCCCTGTATCTGACCTTCACGGCCAATCAGAGTCATTTCTGTTGACGTGAACACAATGGCAAACCAGCGCTGTTTAAGAACGTGATCAATAGCGCTCAAATGTTAGCGGGAAATGCACGTTTTTAAAATCTCAGTACAGATTGATACCGAATTCCAGTATCGTGACAACACTACTCCCTGGTGAGGACACTGACCTGGACAGACTGTTGTGCATACATTTAGTTTATTATCGTTTTTAAAACTATATGTATATAACTAGAGTTTGCTTGTTGTATCTGTTTATTTAAAATATGTGGCTAAGAAATAACTAAATAATAATTTTAATGGGGTAAATAAAAATCTTTTAACATTTTGCCCTGTATAAGTCAGAAATTTCATTCATAATGGTCTTAAAAAGCTCTTAAAACATCTTACATTTGACTTTGTGGAACCACAGAAACCCTGTATACTGTACAACCTATAAGAGATAAATATAGAGAGTATAATTGTTCAGTATTGTAAACTTGATTTTTTTTGTGCTGTGGATTTGTTTAGGGACATTATTTAGTTTCCATGTTAGTTTAGTTGCTGCAATATTCTATTTATATTAATACTTGTTTTGTTGCTGCTGTAACGTATGCCGTCATATTTAATGTGTTTGTGTATGCAAAAAGTAGAGTTGTCTTCAGACAATTAAATCTGTGCTTTCATAATCACCTCTGACCAAACAGGGGAATACTGTTTTTCAAGGCTGGAATTAATTAAAGTGGCACCACGGGACAGGATGACACAGTTTGATAATATATTTTGAGTGATATGGGCCATTGACTGCCTTTCCATTGCTCAGGAACAATAATGAGGCTGGCGATGATGATGATGATGATAATAATAATAATAACAATAAAAAAAAGAACTGAAATATCTGTGGATCCATTCACGGCGCAGATTGTTTGTGGGTATTAAATTGCGCGTACATGTCTGAATGGCACTGGAAAGGAACCCATTGTCAAAATGTTTCTTAGCAAATTGCTGTCACTGCCATTGTCTCGCGTTTGATAGATTCTGTGTGTTTTTTGGAGACGCGGCTGAATAGAAAGTGAAGACTCATCTGGATCGGTCAACTGTCCACTGCAGGGATTTCATTCTGGACGTTTCAGATGCTGATTGTTTCTGGCACATGTAGCTGAGGTGACAGCTCCAACAATAAGCTTGTATCATTTTATCAAGGGCTTTATTTATTTATGTGTCTTTGCTTCTTTAAGGCATGAAAAAGGGCTTTGAGAGCGGCTGAAACGGGTGGCTGCGAGCTTTGCTGATGCTGCATATTCAAACATGCAGAAACTCCCCAGCTATTTTCTTCTCTCAAATAAAGAATTAAAATAAGCTCCTTTAAAGGCTGATTTCAGATATCAGCACTCCCACGGCATTCCCCGGCTCAATGCGTTTCCTCTGGTTTATGTATGAAGGTTGAATAGAGGACACACGGGCGGCTGCACGGGAGCCACTTTCTCTCTGTGTGTGTGTGTGTGTGTGAGATTATACAGACCTGAAGAACAGAAAGAAAAGCACAATGGACTAGACATCCAGCAACCTTACTAATTAGTGAAACTGGCGATTTATGTTGATGTAATTGCATTATTTTAATAGGCTAAAGACATCAAAGTGTGCACGTTTGTAAAAATTTACAGCCTTTAATTTACTTGAAGAACATGGCTAAATTAGATTTTTTTAAAATATGTAAATTTGTTTATAAGTACAGTAGTATCATCTTCATTTGGGAAATATCTGTTTGCCAACGTGCCAGCAATATAAAAAACGGGACTTTTGAATATAACTGTAGGGGAGTTTTGAATAAAAAAAAACGGTAACACTTTATTTTGGTGGTCCATTTGACTATTAGTAGACTGTCTGCTTAATATCTGTTGATACTGCTCCTTCAACAGACATTTAACTGACTATAAGAAACTTTGGAAGTACATGTCAACTTACACTAACATCAACCCTAACCCCAACCTAACCGTCTACTTATAATCTAATGAGAATTAGTTGTCATGTAGATGCAATGTAACTTAAATTCAACAAACGGACAATCAAAATAAAGTGTGACCAAAAAAAACTGCTTTGGTTCCACAAAAAGCTCATAAAAACCTTGTTTTTCCCCACTGTAAGGAAACATTTGCACAGTGAAAATATCCCCATTCCTAAACCATCAGTGCATATATATATATTTTTACAATAATATGTATATTTTTCATTTTTCTCTTGTTCTGAAATGAGGCTTGGTAAAATTAATTCCCTACAACAGAACACTGGAAACATTTAAAAAAAAAAAATACTGGAATTCAATTTTTTCATTTTACCTTGCATTGTTTTTTCTGCATTTCTTTCAACCCAGACTTCTTGTGCCCAGGGACACATTTTTGAGAACCGAGAAATATGAACCCAGGGCTACGTGTACTTGGTTTTTTTTCTTTCATAAATCCATTAGAGGGCGCCGTGTATATTCTTGACAATCTCAAATAGGTTACTGGGGCACGTTTTTCTCATACAAGACATTTCTCATTAATCCACCAGAGGCTGCTGTGTACATTCTGCCAATCTCAATGTTATTCTCGTATGCGTCTGTGAGAGTAGCCGGTTGTCTTGTTGTGCATAATATATCAGCTTGATATCAACTGACCCACACACCACCTTCCCTAAACCCAAACAATAGTGTTTTCAGAAGCAAACTAGAAGTGAAAAGGCATTGTGGCCGCATGCTTCTACCTCAATCTAACACTGTTTTTTGGGGTTTCGTTTTACCTTGTTTCTAGAACCGTCTTTGTCGAACTCAAACCCCTGTCCGCTCCGTGTCCGTAGTCTGACAGTGTTTGTGGTGAACTACCAAGCAAGCAGTCACGCCAGAAATGCTGTCCGTACAGTAAGCAGTCAGTGTTACCGCTTCGTATCGTTTGTTTTACACACAAAATACAGCCGTATATATTCCCGGGGCACATATTTTTCGGTTCACAAAAATATATCCCAGGGCTCATTTACTTAGTGCAAACAACCATATGTTTTAATACATTCATAATGGCATTTGTTTTACCGTCATGCTTAAAAAAAATGCTAAAATAAAAACCGCAAAATTTTGCTATTTATAATCCATAATAAAAACCCCTGTATAGTAGTCCCACAACATACTTTCACATCTGACACTCGAATACCCTGTCAGAATAGTCTAGTGGCTTAGTCTAGTGGAATGACCTTTCTACAGTGTCTGGTGTAATGTTAATGTTGTTTTCGTGTGTTTACATAGATGAATATGGCCACGGTGTAAATGCACAATACAGTTAGGATCTTATTGCCAAATTATATGATAACATGATATCGTTGCCTTCAGTGATGTCCTGAAGATAAATACCAAAAAATAACGCAACTGGAATAACTACAGCAGTCGCCGTCGTCGATCTCATATGAAACTAGAGATCGCGACAACATATGATGATGAGTGCAGGTGTTGTAGTACTGTCCCATTTCTTAGCGGTACATTTTGAAGCCCTTCGCTTTCTGTTTCAAGGGCCAAGGGGAAGGGGTATGAGTACAAAAATAGAATTGGGATTCGGCCTAAGTTCTGTCTGTACATGGTATGACGTAGATTTTCAACAAATTAAGCAGTAACATGCTCATGAAGTAAATGATAAATCAGGTGTCAATTAAATCTCAATAAAACAGAATAAGCGCGAGGGTTTATAAGCTGACCTATGAAGCGGTTTTTTGTTTTTTTTCTATTGTGAGAATGAGCAGCGCATCTGCTTGAGGGCTGCTGTGAACTTTCTGCAGTTGGAACAGCGTGATTGATGCTCTCCAGCTTCCCGCGTGTGTTCCTCAGTCGCGCTCGCTCTGAGGAAACTATTGATTGGGACCAGAGAAATCGTTCAGGCTGATAACAGTAATGAACGAGCTGGAAGCTTGCTTTGGAAGTTCAGCACGGCATCATGCAGAAGAGATGGAGCGAAAGGAAAGAGTATGTTAGTGTTTGAGCAGTTCAGTGGATTATTATGGACATTTTACAGCATCAGTTCTTACTAGTATGTTTGTCTGAAATGGTCTTTCCAACACATCAAAATAAGCAAAGTATGCAATTTTATACAGTTGCTGCTATTTCTATATTTATGTATATACTGTTGAAGTCAAAATTATTCGCCCTCCTGTAAATATTTTTTTGTTTTTCAAATATTTCCCAAATGATGTTTGACAGAACAAGGAAATTTTCACAGTATTTCATATAATATTTTTTCTTCTGGAAAAAGTCTTATTTGTTTTATTTCGGCTATAATAAAAGCTGTTTTTTTTGTGTTTTAAACCATTTTAAGGTCAATATTATAACCCCCCTAAGCTATTTTTTTTCTGATTGTCTACAGAACAAACCACTGTCATTCAATGATTTGCCTGATTACCCTAACTTGCCTAATTAACCTAATTCCCCTAGTTAAGTTTTTAAATGTCCCTTTAAGCTGAATACTAGTATCTTGAAAAATATCTAGTAAAATATTATGTACTGTCATCATGGCAAAGCTAAAAGAAATCAGTAATTAGAAATTAGTTATTAAAACTATTATGTTTAAAATTGTGTTGAAATTTTTTTTCTATCTGTTAAACAGAAATTGGGGAAAAAATATCCAGGGGGGGTTAATAATTCTGACTTTAACTGTATAATTGTATTGCCATTTTATGATCAACGTGCCTAAACTGTGCCTGAACTGATGTATTCTGTAATACATATAATACAATCAAATTAAATGATGAATAGAAGATGAACACATAAACATTCCTTGTTGAATTATGTTTGATACATTTATGACATGATTTTTCTTAAAGGTTGTAGTGCAATTAAATTACTTTTCTGCTGAAAATTAAGGGATTGCTTTTATTTTAGGTCATTTGATTACAGTTACTTATAGTATACTTGCCTTGAATATTGTAAAAACATTCAACATATTCTTTTTGTCAATCATATGTTTCTACTGAAGCAAATTACATTTGTCAAGACAATTATACATGCTTGAAAAAAAATGAATTCAAAAACTAGCATAACAACTAAAAGGTTATATTTGTCAGATAATTGCACATAATAATGTATGAAATATGGTGTCATTCATTTGAGACGTTTTGTGTTTTCATGCATATGTTGTTTAACATTTCTTTTTTAATTTGTAAGCAAAATTGAAAGGTCCTATTTGACTCAAATCTAAAAAAAAAAAAATAGGGTTTGTTTTCAATATGCCTTGAGATTTATGTGGATTTTTCTTAGTATTGAGTGAAGTAATTAAATTACTTATTGAGTAACTTTTCAGAGAAAGTAATTATAAAAGTATTTTAAATACAATTTTAATGATGTAATTAGTCATTTGTAATCAATGACAATTTATGACAATTTTATTTATATAGTGCAACTTTTACAACTTTCCTGGCCAATGTGCTTTCTAACAAATCAACACAAAGCTGACAGACAACCACAAACAGTCTAAAAATAAAGATAATACCTCCTAACAAAAAAAAAAAGTCTAGTCTTAAAGCTGACGATGGAAGGCGCTTGTTTCATTATACGGTGGTAAGGGATTACAAAGGGGTCACAGTGCAAAAAGCACCATCTCCCCTACATTTAAATCTTGATTTGGGGGATGCACAGCAGATCCTGATTGGAGGACTGAAGGGATCTGGTAGGCTGGTACAGTGTCTGTAGCTCACGTTAGGTAAACCAGACTCTTACCCTTTAGAGATTCAAAACAAAAAGTAAAAATTTAAACTAAACTCTATGCAAGTGTAAAGACCGTAAGACTTAATATTATGCTGAATCAAATCAACTTTAATTAAACCAATTACTTTCTTTAAGTAACTTATCCAACACTGATGGACAAATTATTAGTAAAAAAGATTTTCAGCAAATGTTTGTTCATGTTCATAATTGTGACTCTTGGCCTTAAAGTCTTATGTTGCACAGGTATATTTTATATAATAGGCAAAATTATATTCAATTCAATTCATCTTTATTTCTATAGCGCTTTTACAATGTAGATTGTGTCAAATCAGCTTAACATAGAAGTTCTAGTAAACTAGTAAAAAATTTAAATATATATTGAATGCTGAAAATCATTAGAATATTAATTTAAAAAAATATATTTTGTAAATGATGGCGTCACGGTGGCACAGTGGGTAGCAAGTGGGTAGCCTCACAGCAAGAATGTCGCTGGTTCGAGCCTCGGCTGGGTCAGTTGGCATTTCTGTGTGGAGTTTGCATGTTCTCTCCGTGTTGGCGTGGGTTTCCTCCAGGTGCTCCGGTTTCCCCCACAGTCCAAAGACATGCGCTATAGGTGAATTGGGTAAGCTAAATCGTCCATAGTGTATGTGTGTGAATGAGTGTGTATGGATGTTTCCCAGCGATGGGTTGCAGCTGGAAGGGCATCCGCTGCATAAAACATACGCTGAATAAGTTGGCGGTTCATTCCGCTGTGGCGACCTTTTCTCAGTATTTAGATTTTTTTAAAACACTCAGATTCCAGATTTTTCAACAGTTGTACAGTATTTTAGCCAAATATTGTCCTATCCTTTATTTCAGGAGATATATACATCTTAATGTCAAAAAACAGACACTTATAACTGGTTTTGTGGACAAGGGTCACACTTAGAAGCCTAAGAAATTCATCTATCAAATATAATACCTAAGGTTAAGTTGCACAGTCATTCCTATACAACCAGTTGCACCAAATTGAAAGAATAATGACCAAACCTGTCCTCACACCCCGAAATCTTCCCTCTGAAGATTGCTTTTAAGATTTTAAACGGAAGCCATTACATTAACACATGCTCCAGTGGAAGTAAAAGCTCTGGCGAGAGCATAACTTTTTCAAATTAAACCGCTATGAGACCTTAATTATTCCATTGGAATGGGGTCAAGGATGAACTGCAACAATGTAATTATATTAGATCAGCCAGAACTCAAAGGTTATTTCAGACGTTTGGCAGCGCGGCGGAGCAGCTTAGCCAACGAAAACCGGTCATAAACAAACCTGTGTCAACCCTATAAAGATAATGTGAATCTGGGCGAAAAGAGGATATTGGCCAACACGCATTTCAGAAAACGTCTTGTGTCTTGATAAGCGTGCAGTGGGCTTTGGGAGAGGAGAGACGTCTTTTTGGAGAACTTCTCTCTCTGCCGGCGCGCCTGTTTTTCCCTCCCAGAAGGTCGTTTGGTTAATGCACATTTTGGTCTTCACAGGCTCTTAACTGCTTTTTAATCAGTGATTATTAGAGATGTGGAAGGCTGTGCAGGCGCCGGAGTCCCCAGACGCAGGAGAGTGCCTGTCAATATGTCATGTCAATTAAGCCCAGCGAGAGACGCTGCGACACCAGGAGGAATGAGCTCATCGCTGAGCACCATCACACTGCTTCTGAATCATAGTAGTGTGCTGGATGTGTACTGAGAAGAGTTTTTCTTTTTTTTTTCTAGTAGTGGACAAGCTGGACGATGCACTACACTGTAAAAAAAAAAAAAAAAATCAGTAAAAAAACTTTTTTTTCCAGCAGCTGGGGTGCTGAAAAAAAAAAGTTAAATAACGGACGTTAAATTACAGAAGTTTTCCGTAATAAGAAAAAAAAAACGTAAAATAAAGGACGTTAAATTACGGAAAGTTTCCATAAAAAAAAGAATAATAAAATAACGGATGCTAAATTACAAATAGTTTCCATAAAAAAAAGAATAATAAAATAACGGACATTAAATTAAAGAAGTTTTCCGTAATAAGAAAAAAAAAAACGTAAAATAACGGACATTAAATTACAGAAAGTTTCCATTAAAAAAAGTATAATAAAATAAAGGACGTTAAATTACAGAAGTTTTCCGTAATTAAAAAAGAAACGTAAAAAAAAGACGTTAAATTACAGAAATTTTCCATAATTAAAAAAGTAAAATGACGGACATAAAATTACAAAAAATTTTCCGTAATAAAAAAAAGTTAAACAACGGAACATAAAATTACAGAAATTTTCCAGAATTAAAAAAAAAGTAAAATAACGAACATAAAATGAAATAAATTTTCCATAATAAAAAATAAAACAACGGACGTAAAATTACAGAAATTTTCAGTAAAAACAAACAAAAAAAAACATTATAACAGAGCATTGCAATTTAGTGTACAGCTGAAGGCAAAATTATTCCTCATGGGAAATTTTTTATTTATTTATTTTTTTCATTCTGGAGAATGTTTTATTTCTTTTAGTTTGGCTGTAATAAAATGTTTAATTTGTAAAAAATATATTTTTGCGACACAGTGGCTCAGTGGTTAGCACTGTCGCCTCACAACAAAAAGGTCGCTGGTTCGAGTCCCGGCTGGGCCAGTTGACATTTCTGTGTGAAGTTTGTATGTTCTTCCCGTATTGGCGTGGGTTTTCTCCGGGTGCTCCGGTTTCCCCCACAGTCCAAAGACTGTGAAAGATGCACTATAGGTAAATTAAATAAATTAAATTGGCCATAGTGTATGTTTGTGAATAAGTGTGTATAGATGTTTCCCAGTACTGGGTTGCAGCTGGAAGGGCATCTGCAGTGTAAAACATATGCTGGATAAGTTGGCGGTTCATTCCGCTGTGACCCCTGATGAATAAAGAGACTAAGCTGAAGGAAAATTAATGAATGAATGAAAAAATATAGTTTTTGGCTCAATATTAGTCGCGCCCTTAAGAAATTATTATTTTTTGATTGGCTTCAGAACACACCACTAGTAAATAACAAAACAATAAACAAAACAACAAACCAGAACAAAAAATAATACATTTTACAGGAGCGCTAATAATTTTGCCTGTATGATGAAAAAAAAACATGACACCAGATGGTTTACATTTAATTATATCACCACATTTGCAATTTGAAAAGGTAAAACTGGGAGCACAAACCTCAAGAAAAGTGCCTATTAGAAAACAGACAGGGCTAGCTATATTTGTATTTTTATAAAATAAATTTTAATCTATAATACTGCGGTGAACAAGCAATGAACAATACATACAGTATTTATTAACAGTATTCATCTTTGTTAACGTTAGTTAATGAAAATAAAGTAGTTCATTGTTAATTCTAGATAACTCAGTGCATAAACTACTGTTAACAAGCAGTACTTTGGATTTTAATAATGCATTAGTAAATGTTGAACTATGATTAATAAATGCTGTACAAGATTGTTACTTACATACTTTCATGTTAGTAAATACTGTACTAACAGTATTAACTAATGCACCATTATTTTAAAGTGTTACCCTATATTAATGTCTGAGATGTACAGTTGAAGTTAAAATTATTCGCCCTTCTGTACGTTTTTTTATTTTTATTTCTTTTGCAAATATTTCCCAAATGATGTTTAACAGAGCAAGGAATTTTTCACAGTATTTCCTATAATATTTTTTCTTCTGGAGAAAGTCTTATTTGTTTTATTTAGACTAGAATGAAAACAGTTTTGAATTTAAAAAAAAAACATTTTAAGGTCAATATTATTAGCCCCCTTAAGCAATATATTTTTTTCTTTTTTTAAAAGAAACGTAAAATAAAGGATGTTAAATTACAGAAATGCTCCGTAATTTAAAAAGAAAAGTAAAATAACAAACGTAACATTACAGAAATTTTCCGTTATTAAAAAAAAAAGGAAAATAATGAACATAAAATTACAGAAATTTTCCCTAATTAAAAAATACGTAAAATAACGGACGTAATATTACAGAAATTTT
>CAIGQV010018202.1:5081248-5116285 GCA_903798115.1 Danio jaintianensis
AAAAAAAAAAAAATGCTTAAATATCATTTTAAGATAAAATATATTTTTTTAACCTATGATGGGGAAAATGATATTAATGTGGTGGTCGTTTTACACCACAAACAACACAAGTGTGAATTTAGTTTAAGTACTAATTAACCCTTTCAAGTCATGCCCTTTATTTTAGTTCAATGATATTTCCTATTTTTAAGGCAATTTCATGGTATTAAATTATATATATGCAGTGGTTATAAATCCACAATATGTATTTATTTTTGTAATTACATAGCAAATGCCAAGTCCTTTATCATGTTCTGTACAGTTCAATGGAAAAAAAAAAACTACGTGGTTTTAATCAGAAATGGGCAAAAAGCACCAGAGGTTTAAATGTCATGAAGGCTAAGAAGACATTGAGAAAAGGAAAGAAAGAAAAAGATCAAAATTGAAATCAGTGAACAAACATCTTTGTTTCCTTTTTAATGTTTTGTTTTTACATTTTCTTTTACATAAGAACATTACAATAGTTTTCTTTCGTCCTCTGCTCAGTTTCCTTCTGGATGTTAAATATTACTGGAGCTGTAAATCTTTTGGAGGCTCTGGGTTTAACACACCTCCGTCCACCAGACTACACCAAATAAAAGAGAAGTTATTAAACAAAAAACAGTTCACACCTGCAGCAGAAAAAGACACATTTACATCAGAATATACATATCAGATCATTGAACATTAAAAATCTGCATTTTATTTATATATATATATATATATGCATTTGACCTAAAACAGCTTTTCAACTAAAAACAAAACAAAAATCGTCAGCAGCTCCGGGTCAACATTTGTATTTTTCTTCTTCAGTGTCTTCAAGTGGCTGTATATTATTAAAATACGTCAATATTTCAGATAAAAGGCTCGCTATGTCCTTGAAATGAAATCTGAGCGCACCAGTAATCGATTGCTTTTCGTTTGGCTTCTTCTCGACCTGCGTTCTGGACGCCAGCGGCAGAAAAATAAAAGCAACATTCACTGAACAATTTTTCATACTTCAAATCTGTGTAAGGTCAGTCGTGACAGCTAGCATGTGCAAAGAGAAAACCCCTCATTCTTTTTGTACACAGTGCAAAGCTTCCTCCGTGCGCTTGATCTGCGCAGAATAAATGAAATCTCACAGGACTGAGGTATGATTCATTAAAAAAACCAAAAATCTTTGCTTGCTTGCCAAAAGTGAAATAAAACCGCTTCGTTCACGTACAGCTTCCAAAATCAAGAGGAACGTTCTCTAGTAGACAACATTAACAACAACAGACGACATAGTAAGCTTTTTTTTTTTTCTTTTCTCAGGAGTATAAAAGTGTCAGAATGTGCAGAACACAGCAAAACGTCCTTTCGTTGATCACTACACACAGTGTGCTTTGGACAGGAGTGGCGTTTCTGAAAGATTCAGCTCATGAAAATGCTGGTTTTACACCTGTCAAATGATTCAGCTTATGCGGATACAGTCATTGAAGAAATCATAATCTATTACTGGAGTTAGTTGTTTTTTTTTATCCACCATAATTGCGTCAAATACTTGTATTTCACCCTGATTTTTTACATTTTTTTGTTTTTTGAAACCATCAGAAAAATATGCCTGAACTGGTTATATGCAGTGACGTATATTTACAGTTACATTTTTTTCTCTTATGTTTGAAACCACCATGTTTTCATTTAAAAAAAACATTTTACAGTATACTGGGTTTTTTTTTTTTCCTAAATGACGACAACAACAACAACACATTGATAAGATAGATATATATATATGTGTATATATATATATAAAAAGGACCATAAAAATATTGGAGTCCTCTCCCTCTGTATTGCCCAAAAATAGGTCATTATGATCAACAATGAGACTTCACAATTAAAAACAGCTACTAAGATTAAGTCATTTCCCCCTTTTTTTTTTTTTCCCAATGGATAAATGGCATGGAGTCTTTCAATGTGGCGTCTGTCCATGTGCGCAAAAAATACAAAAACAAAAAATTAATCGACAAGACTTGCGAACACTAAAAATGAGTGAAAAAAGATCACAGCTGAATAACTCGCTTATCTACGTGTGTGTCTCTAAAAGCCAAAGTCATTTCAAAAGCTGACAGAAAGGAAGAGAAGCGCGTGTAAAAATCAATTAAAAACAGGGAGAAGTCCTGCAGAGACAGGAGGGTTGGAGTAGTTACAGCAGTTGTGATGTTGGTTTTCTGAGATGATCGTGTTTGTTCTTGTCCACTTTATTTGGTTCCACCCTCCTCGTCCTTTGACCAATCAGAACCTGTAGTGCTTGAAGTCTTTATATGACATCAACTGTACACGAACCAATCAGAGACTCCGGATATTTTTCCAGGGCCTCCAGACAAACTCTGGCAAATCAAAACAGATACAGCATTATGTACATGAGAACAGAAAGCCACACACTAGGGCTGGGTGACTGAATGCTTATGTGTCTAAGGCAGTGTTTCCCAACGGCACACCAACAGTACATATTTTCAACCTCTAACTAATCAAACACACCTGAATCAACTCATCAAAACATTAAAAGAGACTCCAAAACCTGATGTTAATGGGTCAGAAAAGGGAGACATCCAAAATATGTACTGTTGGTGTGCCTCCAGGAGCAGGGTTGGGAAACACTGGTCTCAGCATCATTAAACAGCACTGCTCGTTTGCGCCACACAGACTGTTTATCAATGCACGCTGCAACTTTAGGTTTGTTTACAATTGGATGGGTTGTGTTTAGAGCTGTAGCAAAAAATTGTTTGAGAAATTGATTGTATATCAATTCAGAGATTTTCAAAATGCATCGCTATTCTCTCTTGAATGAATTCTGAGCTTAGTGTTTAGTGGCAGATGGCGTTCTAGGCTAGTTTTTAACTGTAAACTCAAATGCACATGAAGATTTCTGTTTTTGGCTGAATCAATGTAAATTGTTTTTTATGTCATGAGATGAAAAAAATCAGCTCACTATGAACACTGTTGTAATTTGCTTAAACCTTTCCTAACTTTAATAACCTTGACTTGAAACTTAACTAATGATTAATATAGTTAACAAAAACTAGAGTTAAACATTTTCAAACAAAAACATTTTCGTTAACATAAATAAAAAAAATAAAAAACTAGAACAAACTGAAACTGTATTGTGTACATACAAAACTAACTGAAACTAAAATTATAGCAAAAACGTCCTTCATTTTCGTCTTTGTAAATGTATTTAATATATACTGCAAGCCTTTTAGAAGTAAATCTATTTGCTTTGCGCTGCCAGGTGTTTGACCCGTACGGCACCTCAGAGTCTGTAATTCTGATGCCATTGGCATCCAGTTATTCATTCATCCTCGCTGACAAAAACAATGGCTGGACTCGACAGCAGCGTGGTGACAACATTAAATACGACCCGAGCAGACACTTAAAAGTATTAATTGAACACATTTGTGCTCAATAATGGGTTTTATTTCTGTATTAGTGATAGCGATCGCGAACGAATCGTTCTTTTTAACCGGATCTTCTACATGAACTGGTTGAACTAATTCACCAAATTGAACTGAATCATTTGAAACGATTCTCGTCTCCAGTAACGTTAAGCACTTATCCACAGAGTTATTCAGTTATTAGAACAGTACACTGAGATCAGATTTGAGAAGCGGTGAACTGATAATACTGTGCATATGTCATTCAGTGAATCGAACACACACAGTACAAAACAGCCTGTTGTGACTGAACTAAACTTGAACAACTGCAGCGCAGGTAAACCGAGGGCTTAAATGAGAGGATCTGGCGAAATGCAAGTCATAATGGAATTTAATATGGTGATGTTACGGTGTATTTAATCTCAGAAGCAGCCTTGTACACATATTTTACTTAAGGCTACTATCTTGTGGGCTGTTGTATTTTAATTTGAGGATGTGTAGATGATAGTGGTAGATGGTAGTGTTCTGTGTCAAAAAAAAAATTTCTTCGGTTGAGTTTTTATTATACAATATTTATTCTGATGATTTTGAATCTTGCACCAAACAAACATCCTTATTTACAAAAAACCCTAACACTGAAACTAATAAAAAATAAACTAAAACGAAGCAATTTCAAAATATTAAAAACTAATAAAAACAAAAAACTAGCCTAGAGCTAGTGGTGGGCAGAGCGAGGCTTAATGAAACACTGAAACAGTCGAAGCAGATGTGTCGAAGCTTCAAAACGTTTCAAAATCCATCTCTACAGTGACACCTACTGGTCGTTTTTTATGTATTGCTCTAGAACAGCTTCAGCAAAGAAACAGTTACGCGAATTGAGGAATAATACCCTGTGTTGTAGAGTTCAAGTTTCAAGTGATTTAGTGAAGCGGTGAGAGTTCCTGACTAGCATGCAGAGATAATGGGTTCGAATCCAGGGTGATGCAGCTATAGACATTAGTTATTAAATGCTCTGTTCTTGTAATGTTTTGTTTTAACATTGGTCTGACATCCCAATAAACACTTTGTGAATAAATATGTCTTGTTTTGGTCATAAAAATTAACATTATTAAAATATATCAAGTCATAATCAGAGTATTTGTCCAAGTCGGGATTTGAACCCGGGCCATTTGCAGCACAGTTACTCTGTGCACACGCACGGTCCACTAGGCTACATGAGATAGAGGCTTTTTTTTACCCTGTCAATCAAACGCAGATTCATCAGGTCTCGAAACTGAAATGTCTGATGCTTTGAATCGCTTTCGTCACGTGACCTGGTGTTTCAGATAAAGCTTCGGTGCAGTGTTTCGAAACATCAGTTTTACGTCAGTCATCCCTACCTAGAGTGCCATCTGCTGGTAAAAACTAGCCTAGAATGTAGTTAAAAAAAAATGGAGATGCAGAATTGATTTCTTGAATGATTCAGCTCTAGTCCAGCACTTTACTTTAAAACCAGATTATTTTGTCGGTGCCAGTGGCGTAATGGAAAGTGCGCTCCGGTGCTCGCGGCGACCTGAGTTCGATTCCCGCCTCGAGGTCCTGTGCCAATCCTTCCCCTTTCTCTGCTCCCCACACTTTCCTGTCA
Organism: Danio jaintianensis; assembly: GCA_903798115.1. Classification (NCBI taxonomy): domain Eukaryota; kingdom Metazoa; phylum Chordata; class Actinopteri; order Cypriniformes; family Danionidae; genus Danio; species Danio jaintianensis. Next base: position 5,086,283 of record CAIGQV010018202.1, read on the forward strand.
ATTCTCTCTACTGTCCTATCCAATAAAGGTGAATACCCCCAAAAAATAATTATATAAAAAAAGATTATTTTACTGAACATTAATTGACATGTCCAGGAACAAAAACATGTTTCAGGATTAGATTTAACCATTTGAACATACAGGAAATAAAAGTTGATTTCTTAAAGATATGAAAGTTTCAGATGTCAATAGATAGATGGGAGATGTAAACATCACATACTTTTAATTTTAAAAGGTAAAAATGTGACAATCTTCACATAAAACCAGAGTGCAGGCTTTCATAGACAACCTAGGAAGGTTTTTTAAGTTGCATTATAAGCTGTTCACATATTGGCAATATGAAAAATGTGATTAATACATGGAAATTCTTACATATAGCCCCTTTAGTTTTTTTGTTTGACTGAATAGAATCTCACAAAAAGTAAGGTTCAAGAACATGATGTTTTCTGAGAGAGAAAGCTATGCATACCTTTAAAGAGTTTGTGCCGCATCTTCAGTTAGCTTTCAGTGGTACCCATTTGTAAATGCTGTGGCAATCAAAGGACCCTGAAAGCAGATAATGTGCAAGACGATGAGCAGAATCATTCACGCAGTATGAAAACAGACAGAATAATAATTGACACGTCTCTTTAATGAACAGAATGAGATTCCTCTCTCATGTAGAGAGTCAAGAACTCCACTTTAAGAGAACATGTATCCGCAAATGATACTGATATGACTCTAATTGAGAGCCGATATCCTGCTGATGATGAAGCATGGCTAGTCGGGCATTATCTTCTGGTTTTTACTTAAATTAGACTAGTACACCTTCATGCAGATCAGCCAATGCATTTCTGTGGCTTCGACTCATTTCTTTTTCAATTAGATTTTTAGAAATGATCTATCGCCATTACTCAGATTATGGCTTAGTGATATGGTAAAATAATAATTATTTTTTTTTTCTCAGGAAAGAATGACCAATTTTAACTTAAATGTGACACTTAAATAACATTTCAAATTTTAGGTGCTTTATTGGCATGACAAATAACTGTACATTCGTATTGCCAAAGCAGTGCAGCGTTGCTGCATACAAACAAGACAGTGCAGAAAGGGCAGATATGACACTTAAATAACACTCTCTGTATTAAATCATTAGAAATTATTGTAATGAAGATCAGAAATTATGTTCATGGTTGAGAAAGTTTAATAAAATTAGCATCAAATGCAACATTTATTTCATTATAATGAATTAACTGCAAGTAATGTACGATTAAAAAGTAAATAGTCATTACTGGAATGACAACCTACTTTCTGTACAAGTCAGCTTCACTTCACATAACATTCAGCTGCTTGCAATGAATCGCCTCAATTTGCAGCACAATTGGCTTATACTGATAAAGATTATATATACTGTATATATGGCTATATATCGTCACTGGTGGGACACTAAGGCACTCGGCCTGCAGCCTTGAGCCAACGCACGCCTCCCACCAGTGCCGATATATAGCCATGTCACACTGCTACGAGTGTGATATTGCGTTTATACAACAGTTTGATGGCATAATTGTGTAAGTAAAAAAATAAAATCAAACACAGTCTCAAAAATCCTTTTGTAAGAGGAACTACTTTCTTCCGCCACTCATTCACATCTGCAGCAAACCTGATGTCAGAACAGCAGAAACCGTTACAACGTCACTTTAGAGCTAGTATTTGAATGATTCTCTAGCTTCATGTCTAAAGTGATGACAAAACTTTCTAATTTTGCTCACATTTTAAGATTATAAGGCTGAACAGCATAAAATGCCATCAGTCTACAGAGATTTCCCAGTATTTCTCTGTTGCAATCGGGAGATCAAAATAATTAACCCCTAAAAAGCCAAAGCAAACACTACCAGATTACTATGGTATGAATACAGCACTACCACATACAACAGAGAGAGATCCACTTAGAATGTCACTTACCTGTTCTATAACGATTTGATGAGCTGCAGTTTGAAATACGAAAAGAAAACACTGAGTTTTCCCCCCCTAAGGAGTTATTAGGTGGTCTCTGTCACCATCTTGTGGCTGTCAACTGTCAATTTCTTTGCTAAATCTCCAAAATTATAAATATTTTAAAATAGGCAATATCCTTATAAATAAACTGCATAGTTGCAATCTAAACCACTACATTCTCACGCAAAAATACATTATGTTGTCCAACAGCTGTGATATTTGTGGGTGAAGTTGTACACAAGAATGAAGAGGCTGTACGAGTTCTGTTTTTGGCAAACTGTGCCTTTAAGGAAGTCACAGCACATTTTTCTTTCCTTTTTTTTGTAAAACACATTTTGTTTTTCACTGAGTCCTCCAATCCAGACAATCCTATGAGAATAAGCCTTTAAGCTCCATACAGCCAAACATCAGTGTTTGAAAAACCGAACCCCTTTTAAGAGTGCTATATAATGCATGATACTACAAATAAAACTGCTGCAATCCACATCAGTGTAACTCGAAGGCCTCCGAGCATAAGGAAAACACAAGAAAACATATTTGCCTCTTCTGTGGAGCTAATCAGTCCTGAATAAGTAAATAAATCCTGCCCGTTGTCAGTCTGCGTTTGTGAACTTACAAACCCACATGGCTGATTTAGAGGGCAAAACGGCAAGCTGTCAACAAGCCTTTCTGAGAAACACAGCCGCTTATCGGGCCTGTCATCAGACTATTGTGTGCATGGCAGGAGCGGATCTGTCTAATCCATACGAATAAATCAAAGTCAGTCTCGCACCCGCTGCTTTAGGGGGCAGGAAGGAAAGGCTTTCTTAAGTTTATATTGGCTTTTCTGCCAGGCTTCCTTATTTTAAGAACTGTGTGTAATGAAACTTTATTTCGTCTTAATACTACAAGTTTTTTGAGAGAGAGGGAAGGGGGTTCCAGTAGGAGGTGAACTGGTGACACGTGTCAGAAAAATAAATGGAGACGAGCATTTTAGTTCTGCGTCATTTCCCGTGTTAATGTTCTGCACAGAGACATCAAGAACTACACATTCGCACACATCTATCAGTCCAGCTGAACGAATGCTCGCTAAATTTGGAATTAATCACACAGCACAAAATGGCACTCGCTCAAAAACCACACTAATGCCGATGAATAAAGTTATGAATTCATGCGGTGACATGTTTTATTTAGATGCCAGGAGGCTGAAATGAAGGATGAAAGATCCAGGTTTGTGCTCACTTCGGCTTTCTAAGCAGCAGTTAATATTTCTGCCATCAGCCGATTGTCTTTATATGCATAAACAGCTGTTTATGAGCAATTCTTCTACATTTGCCGGCAATTTAACTACTTAAAGACAACTTCTTTCATTGAAAGTGACTGGCTTATTTCAAAGGCAGATGTAAATGTCTTGCTCAAGGGCCTAATGGTGATGGTTAACAGACACTCGGGATCTTTCATTTTCTAAGCAACATTGCTCCAGTTGTGATGGGAAAAATATCCCCAGTTCACAAAGTTCTCCTCCTGTGTACTGGCTCACAATTTCAGGAATAGTTTAGACAAATATTACAATTCTTTCATCACTTTCTCAGTCGGATTCAAATAGTTGACTGTTCAACTGATTTCAGAACATCATACCACACAAGTTGAATGGATTACTATTATGGGTCAAGAAATATTCTTTGAAACAGTGGTAATTCACCACTACATCTGTAACATACTATACATAGAGTTGCGTAGTTTGGAAAAGTAAGAATTTGATTTGAGTAATTTCCAGGTGGAAAAATATGGAAAAGTAAATCGAAGTATGGAAAATATTTACATTTCCAGACAGTCAGTTGTGGTTTTCTAAAATATAAAAACTATACAGTATTTTCTTTTCATGGTGTTTTAAGGAGGATCAAGTCAGTCTAGCCATCAAATGACTGTAATGTTTACCTGAAAGTCTAGAAAGCAGACAAACTTTATCAATAATCATCATCTTGTGCATTCACAGAATGTCTTTGACGCAGTTCCAAATGCATTTACTCTCATCTTTGATATTTTAAAGTGTATTATTGTTAGTAATTAAAGTTGTGTATTTCTGTTTTGCTAAATTTTGCAATTTAGTTTCCGGGATTTAAATGAACGCACACACATCCACATCACAAAGAAAATGGAGGTTCAGGGTTCTTACACCTTTTCCAAAGTCAAATTTAAGCACATTTCAGGTGCTTTCACTTTACAAGTGTGGCAAATTACATATTACATACTTCATCACATGCTATTTGTTATAGTTTTCTGTAATATAGCATAGTATTATAAGAGAAATTCTGATGGCATGTTTATCCCAAGCCCAACATTGAATTAGTCATTTACCATCTTAAAAGTAATCTACTCACAAAATGAAATGCCATCTTTTATCTTAAATGTATATTTATTTTAATCGCATTCATTGTTCAGTCTTGAAGTGGTAATCTCCAAGTATTTCGTCTTCTCCCATTGCTTAAATGCTGCAGATAAAAAAGACGCTACATGCACTCCAAAGTTTGCATTTTATGCAAAAGCAAAACTATTTAATTAGTTAATTATCATTACCTACTTAGTAAGGTAACTCATTATGAAAGCAACAATTACATTGTCAAGCAGTTTCAACCACTTTATCCAAAATCTAAGCATTTTGCAAACCTTAAAAACACTCGATTAAAACTCAAGCAGTTTTAGGAATTTACAGCACCTGTACGAACCATGTGTTTAGAGATTGTGTATGTATATTATGGCAGTGCAGGTCAGACATAAGTTAATTATGGTTAAAAAAAAAAAATTCTGGAAAAGTATGGAATTTTACACAATTGGAAATTATGTAGGAACACTGTATGCACTCCATATGCTGCAAAACGGCTCTCTAAGCAGACTAACCAGAAGCAGCAAAACAGCAGAAATCTCCTGCAAACACTTGCATAAATCAAAATCTGCTTCAGTTGGTTAAGAAACTGATTTGAGAGAACGGGGTGAATAATTTAATTTCAATTTGGCAGCTCATTATAAATGCTTTCTTCTTCAAATTGAGATGGGCGCTGACACCGAGCCGCAACCTGACGTCCGTGACATCTGCAGACAGAATGCGTGCGCTCGCCGACAAAAGCCAATTAAAGCAAGTTTTTTTGTGCAAGGCAGGGGCTTTTGTTTGGAGACGGTGTCAAGAGCATCTGCTAGTTACAGGGACATCTGATTTTGACAATTTGCTCATTTCCAACCATGGCAGCTTTTCGCTTCCTCTAAACTGTTTGTGATGCTTTTATTCCCCAAACAAAACATCAGCGAGACGAGAAGTGTCAGTCTAACGGAGACTCGTGACTCATTGGGGTATTTTTGAACATGTGGAATGGAACTAATTCCTCTGATATTCTTCTTTTCCCCAGCGTTGCTTTTCTAAATTGCTGTGCTGACAATCAAGCTCTCGCCATAAAAAGTGAGTCATGACTGAGGAACAGCCAGTCAGACTTGGAGTTCTCGGTTGTAGGTTGAATGTAATTAAAAGCTATGACGGACGAAAGACTAATAGAGAGCACTTTTTGGATTTCTTAGCGTGACTGAGAGTGTAAAAGAGAGCTCTACTCACCGCCATACTGTGATTGAACCCAGAGCCTGGCTGAGGACTGGCAGCGCTGATGTAATTTCCCACAGCAGAGTCCTGACTGCTGGGGCCATACAGGTCTGCCACGGGGCCAGGACTGTTCGCACCGGGGAAACCTCCAGGCCGAGGAGGGTTAGCACCTGTATACGACACACACAGATTTCACTCAATAATAAAGCCACTAAACCACAAAGAAGATAGAAGCAAAGATCACTTAAAAAAAACAAAAATAAATGAATGCTTTTATTCAACAAGGATGCATTTGATTGAACAAAAGTGGCACTACATTTATAACGCTGCACAAGTAAACAATGTTCTTTTGAGCTTTCTATTCATCAGAGGAATCCTGGAAAGCACGTCATGCAAAGGTCCCACTTTATATTAGGTGGCCTTAACTACTATGTACTTGCATAAAAAAAATAAATACAAAGTACTTATTGTGTTCATAATGTATTGCAGAACACTTGTGGTGGGATACGGGTAGGGTTGGGTACCGAAACCCGGTGCCGCTACGCATGTAACCGGTATGGACCGGACCGAATCAGCATATGAATTTCGGTGCCTAATTTCGGTGCCAGGACAAGGACATAAGAAGCATCAAGGGGTGTATCAAAGGCACACAGATACGCGTTGTGTCACACCATCTCTAAACATATAATTCTAAACAACTTTGAGGGATACGGACACTGTCGGCGATGTTAGGCATTTGTTTTTGTTGCTTTTAGAAAACATACGCACGTAGGCCACACGCGCAGTACAGCGCATCCGCTCCATTCAGATTCATCAACACACACGATCGCGTTCATCAAATTTGCTTAAACTAAGCGTTCTAAAGTGTGGCTATATTTTACAAGCAAGAATTTTGACACCGCAACGTGCAGCAGATGCTTTACAAAAGTTACATGTCAGGGGGGAAACACCTCAAACTTAATGAAACATTTGAGGGTACATGGGATCAACTTAAAGGCAGAGGAATGCACTGTCTTTGACAGCTTACGACATCATCTGGCACTTTCACTGACTACGTTTACATGGACACCAATACTCTGATTTTAATATGATTAAGACAATACTCTGATTAAGAGTTTACCATCTAAACAGTGGAGTTTTTTTCTCTTATATTCGGCGTCCGGTATCAAATTCCATTAAAACCTCTTCCACCACTCCTTACTTCATATTCTCATTCAATACCTCAGCTTGTCACGGGGGCATGAACAATATTTTGCTGAATGAAAGTGAAAATGCCGAACTGCAATTAAAGTCAAAAAATTAAAAGTGAAACAACCGAAATTACATGAAACTCCAGAGGAAACGTGGATAGCCTGGTGACGCAATGACGTTAATCGATCTATGTGCTATAACATGTAAAATAGGATCATAAAAGGAACACTCAAAAAGCAACTCATGTAAACATCTTAATCACATTATTGTCTTATTCAGATTAAGGCAAATCATTCGATTACTGATGTCCATGTAAACATAGTTACAAGCCCCAACCACTGATCTATATAGAGAAATCAGTGGCCCCAACCCTAGAAAAAATGTTCCCTGAATTTGATGACAGCCTTTCCACAATTCAATTCAAATATATAAAATATGAATTGCTGTAGACTTTAAACTTTAATTATATTGTTTAATTAAAATGATTTGTTTTTTTTGTTAAATAAAAGATTTTTCTTGAGACATCCACCATAATTTTGTGGCTCAAAAGTATTAGTTCAGGCACCGTTTTGGCACCGGTACTGTTTTAAAAGTATTGATTTAGCACCGGTATCGAAATAACCCAAACGATACCCAACACTAGGTTTAAGGGTGGGTTAATGTGTAAGGGATGGTCAACAGTGTAATTATAGATGCAATTACAGAAATGAATTACATGCATGTATTTAATCAATCATAAGTTCAATGTAAAAAGATGTATTTACATCATGAGTCCATTGTAACAAATGATTAATTTCAGTGTAAGTACATATTAGTTAAGGCCACCTAATATAAAGTGGGACCAGAAAAAAACCCCACTTATTTTATTATTATTATTATTATTATTGTTCATTCATTTATTTTATTTTCGGCTTAGTCCCTTTATTAATCCGGTGTAGCCACAGCGGAATGAACCGCCAACTTATCCAGCATATGTTTTACGCAGCAGATGCCCTTTCAGCTGCAACCCGTCGCTGGGAAACATCCATACACACTCATTCACACACATACACTACGGAACATTTAGCTTACCCAATTCACCTATAGCGCATGTCTTTGGACTTGTGGGGGAAACCGGAGCACCCGGAGGAAACCCACGCGGATACGGGGAGAACATGCAAACTCCACACAGAAACGCCAACTGACCCAGCCGAGGCTTGAACCAGCGACCTTCTTGCTTCTTGCTGCTACCCACTGCGCCACTGTGCAGCCATTATTATTATATATTTTTGGACAGTTGTACTGGGTATTAGCCTTCCCCTTACAGAATGGCCAAAAATGCCACACATACAGTATTCTTACTTACTTTCTTTCTTTCTTTCTTTCTTTCTTTCTTTCTAACCAGATAAAACAATAATAATTGACTTTATACAAAGTATTTGGTTGTAAAATTTACACCTCCTGGCTCTTAAAGGGATAGTTCACCCAAAAATGTTCAAAGAAGATCAAAAACACTCAAAAAGAAGATATGTTGAAAAATGTTAGAAACCTGTAACCATTGACATTCATAGTAGGAAAAAAGCACATTTTACAAAAGTCAAAGATGACAGGTTTTTCCAAAATAATTTTGTTTGTGTTCAACAGAAGAAAGAAAGTCAGGTGTGTGAAAAGTGAATGGAGAGTAAATAATGACAATTTTCAGTTTTGGGTGAACTAACCCCTTTAATGCATTACGCCGGCTTGAACATTATTAAGGCTATTCATCTTTTGTAAAAGTTTTGTATGAGACCCTCAATTATCATTGGGTGTGAAAACATCATACGGTCACTGTCAGAAAGGGGGCAAATATACAGATGAAAGTACAGGACCTGGAATATTCCTCTAAAGCGGTGTTTCTCAACCATGTTCCTGGAGGACCACCAACACTGCATGTTTTGGATGTCTCCTTAGTCTATCACACCCATTACAGGTCTTTCAGTCTCTGCTAATGAGCTAATGATCTGAATCAGGTGTGTTTGGTTAAGGAGACAGGGAATGTGCAGAGCTGGTGGTCCTCCAGAAACGTGGTTGAGAAACACTGGTCTAAAGGACAGTTTAACTACTCATGACAAACAAGGATTTAGTCATCATTGCTGTTTGTAAGACGACAATATTCTGTTATACTCTGTGTTTTTAAAAACAAAAAATTTCTGAATGAATAGCCTTCACACGTGGACAGCATTTAGATTAAAAAACGGCCACAGTGTCCATGCAAAACAGTCCGCAGAAACACGCTGTGCTGTGCATTAAGCAGGTCTGATGGAAGGACGAGGCAGGGAGAAACACAGGCTCTCCTGCTGTGCTGAAAACACTGAGTGGAGATTTGAACATGCATGTAAAGACTGAGCTGCTTTTGTGAATGCTCATTCCCCATATCTCTCTTCACAGTGTGCGAATACAGCTGGAGGACAGAACATCAGCGCCTGCAGTCGACACAGGTATCAACACAACCAGATGCACATGTGTGACGCATGCAGTGATTTCATGTCACATACCGCACTGTACTGATGCTTATATTAGAAAAATCATCAATGTGAGGGGGTTTTGCTAAATAAAACTATCAAAGTAGGTTAAATGCTGTCACGCTGCATAGACCTGTCACAATAATCAATATATTGACTTATCGCACAACACATGGACATGACCTCAATCATTTTTGGTGATGCAATATATATCACCCATACATAAACAATTCTAGCAACATTTTAGCTGGCATTTTAGCTGTGCAACATCTCTATTGGAAGTGTCAGTATAACTGTAAACTGTATTTACTATAAATTACTATAGTATATTTTCATGTGGGTGTCTGACAACTGAAAATAGATCTGGTAGCAGATATCGCAGCCTCTGTTACTTTTCACCTTGGATTTTTTTTTGTTAACATTTATTATTATTTGTTCTGCTGTCATCATTAGTTTCAAAAACACCGATTTCTTTATAACTTGAAAAGGCATATATTTGGATATCTTTCTTTTCTGTGGATATAAATGAAGCCACTGCACTGTTCAGCTCTATAGTACGCTTGGATGTTATACAGAATATATAGAAGAGATTTGTTTCCTGAATTGTGGAAGGTTGTGGACTAGTAGCTTTTGATGTGGATGGACTTTTGCTGCTGGAGATACTGTTGCCATAAAAAACTAAATAAAATTGTCGAGAAAAAAAACAACAACTACTTGCATATACCTTATGAATGGTACATATACCTTTGGAACTGAAAATTTTGCCGGTTTTAAAACATGGACTTTTCTAACCCAGTTATTGTCCCATGGTTACATGCTAGTTGTCATTCAAAACAAGTTACATGATTTGCTTCTTTACAAAAAGGTTAGGTGGAAAAAATATCTACAGTTGAAATGAAATAAACGTTAATTGACATTGAATGTGTATATACAGAGACGGTGCTTTTCAGTTCAATTACAGCATATTAATGAAGTGATGAGAGACAGCGCTAACTCTCCTGTCTCTGGACGTGCTGTTCTTATCGGAGCACTACGGCTTTCCTTTCTTTCACACTCTTTTATGTGTACTGTAATCTTTATTCCATATAATTGCTGGATTCTGTAAAGGTGAGAGCTGTGCTTTCTCTCGCGTTTGCCAGGAATAGGATTTATGCTCCAAATTAAACCCTGGGGCTAAACCGTTACTGCTATTAGCTTTAATAGCTAAACATGACTTACATTTATTGGCTTTGACTGGTAGCTTAGCAGCACCCATGCTAATTAAAGCCGCCGGGCTGTGATTACGCAGCGTGTTTTTGAGACACAGGTGACTCATCTGTCCCGCTCTGGCTCCCAGCACTGGGGTTTTAATCGATGTCACCCTGCGCATCCTTTGGCGGGATAACAGAGTGTTTCTGCTGAGCAGGGACAGGCGCAGGAATGTAGATATTCTCCAGCACAAAACTACACACCAAAAGTGCCAGTATTGACCCCTAAAAGACCTACGATTCATCGACTTTGTCCATGTTGCCACAGCAACAAGACATTCGGACAGACCTTCAATACTGCGCACCTGTATTTAATGGAGCTTTCTGGAAATGCTCTAAAACTACTCTAAAAGCAATATTAAGGACATACATTGCAGTAGCAAATTAGTTTCTGTTTCAACTGCCAATGCAAGATATAAAACCCAAGAATGTTTTCCTTTTTTGTTGGGCTGATAAAATGTGCTAAAATCGAGCAAGAACCAAAAGAAAGAGAAAAAGCCATTAAAGGGACAGCATGCAATTTCCGTCATTAGAGGGCGTGTGTTCACAACAAACAAAGCTGTAGTTTGATGTTGCTTTGATTGAGTGTGGAATCATGGGAGTTGTGGCCTTCATTACATCCCATTTGGCAAAATGTATAACCCTGTTCTAGTGCTTTTTGGATATTTTAACAAAAACAATTCATACATCTTGTGCCATTAATAAAACATGTATCTAAACTTGATCTTCGACACTAGTCTGCAGCACGGATGGCGTTCACAACACATTTACAGTACTTCCATATTGTGATTCATTTCTGAGAATTAACATTCATGCCTTTTTTGAAGCATTTAAACACTGCACACTCACAAATCTATTTAGATTTAGTCTTTGTAATTTGGGGCCAAACCAGCAGCAGAATGAGAACAGGTTGGGCTTGTGGCCAAAGCTACATCTATGTGATCACTGGTGTAAAGCAGAAGGACTACAGACAGCTTCCTGTTGACTGCCAAATGAAATGAAGCAAGAGAAGTGGGACAGAAGGAGGTGAATCTCAAAGATCCACGACACCTGGCCTGGCATGAGCCGTGTGGCCACAGTGATCAGGTCTGAACCGCAGATGTCCAGCACACAATGCCTGACTTCACTGGATCTTTTAATGGGACAAAACAATAGAGCTTTACGTCTATCCGCAGATTTAAACCAGGAGTCTGGAGTCTGATTTTTAAGATCATCTTAAATGTAGGCCCTATAATCCACTTCCTACACCGATGTTTTGCGAATTGGCATTAAAGAGACAGTTCACCCAAAATAATTGTATTACTTTACCTCATATTTACTGTCTCTCATGCATTTTTAAACCTTTACGCTTTTCTCTCTTCCATTGAACACAAAAGGAGATATTATGAAGAATGCTGGTTGCTGCTACCATCAACTTCCATATTGGGTAAACCATTACTATGGAAGTTAATGGGTGCCATCCATTAGCATTTTTCAAACTATCATCTTTTGTGTCCAACAGAAGGAAGAAACTGAAACAACAAGTGAAGGTAGAGTAAATGATGACAGAATTTCATTTTTTGATAAGCTATCTCTAACATCTGTTTTAAATGAAGTGAGCACCAAATAAAGACGTAAACTCTCCAAACTGTCTAGTTCAGATACTCATGAACAATAAATAAAATAAATGTAAGTTAATATGAAAATAAATAGGAAAACATAAAGCAGTTGTTTCCTAATACTTGAGAATAAACCAGTAATAGAAACAACATTACTAGGAAAAAACAAGTCTGGCATACCTGAGCTTTTAAAGTGGTCCGGGCTTGGGTGGTGCTGGGACGGAGAGTTGCAGCTGGAGGTGATGTGCTCGCTCTGCAGCATCTGACCCGTATGGGGTCCCAGGGTGGCATAATCAGCAAAGGAGCAGGGGGCGGCCCGCTGGTCTCCAGGCCCAGAGTAAAAGCCATAATCTGGAAACCCTGAGAAACACAAAGAGGTGGAACACTATCAATGAGGAGCACTGTTTACATCATACGCAATGATGAAGTAACTGACATAGTGAAGTATGAGAAATGACATGAGGTTGAATGATTCCTATATACTGTACACACACTCAATTTGTTAACAGTTACTCAAGATTTAAACAAACCAAAGACTACTTCAGTGCTACCATCAAACGCCTAAAGAATGACCTATTAGCGAATATTTTAGATATAGTGAATCCAATGATGAATTCTGCATGTGATTTAAGTGGCAGTTCACACAAAAAAATTTAAATTCTGTCATCATTTACTAGGACTGCACAATATATTGTTTTAGCATCGATATTGCAATGTGTATCCGCAATAGTAATATCACAATGTTGACTGCGTATTTGACCAGAGAGCACAGTTGATTTGTAGATTAACTGCAAAGTTTATATAATCCAGCAGAAGGCAAAAAGAAGGTCATGTTGATACGCGTTTATAGCATATCCAAAAAGAATACGTGCTGAGATGCTATCAGTCCTATTTTATTTATATATAACATCATTTATAAATAACATCATTTATATATAACGATGTTTACTATAAATGTACCACAATCATGTTGCACTGCTTGCTTCAACCTTAAATACCTCTTTAGCGCAATATTAAACCTTAAATACCTCCTTTGCACAATATTCACCTTTACTACCTCTCTTGCACAATTTCCTGCACAACATTGTTCAGTCTCATGTAAAAGTACTTGTATAGCCTGTCTTGTGTATAGTTAAGTATTTAATTTTTTTTTTTTTAAAAATAGCTCTTATGTCCAGTGTTGTGTTTGTATTTGATTAATTTATGTAGCACCGTTGTCCTGTGAGACACGACATTTCGTTCCTCTGTATGTCCACACTTGTTGCAGAATGACAATAAAGCTCGACTTGACTTGATTTCATTTGTAAAAAGTACTCAGTGCACATTAAAAATCAACAACAACAACAAAAAAGGTGAAACTTAAGAGCCTTTTTCATTTTTGAGAAATAGCACATTTTAACCATAAAGTTACTAAAACGTTTATCAATTGCATGTGTTTTAAGACCTGTGACTGTGAGCATTTCAAGGCAGTTTAAAGCAGTCGGGCACAAGAAATTATAATGTTTGTAACTTTAAGAAAGATTAATTGTGTTTATGTATACAGTGGTCCCTCGCTATAATGTGGTTCACCTTTTTTTTGTGCAATTTGACATGCTTATTTTTATTTATTTTTTTTACAGCGCATTGTGTTCTGCGTCCTGACTGGCTGTAGACCATTGTCAATCTCCTCTGTGTCTCCTGTACAGTACAGAATGCGTTCAGCTTGCCAAATTAACATAAATCTTCGATCGCTAGCAGTGTGAGTCGCAAAAAGGGTTGTAACTGTCCGCAGCAAGATCGTAAAGGGGGTCCGCACACCAGCGCCGCAAGTCGGGGGCTGTCCGCGGAGCCCATCTACGACTCAGGACACTGTTCATATTTCTGGCGCGCCATAGAACGCCATCTGAATAATTTCTTTTTTAATAACATGCGAATGTGCACATACGGTGTGTTACTTCCAACTGTCATGTGCGCGGCACATCCGGTGTACGACCCCCTTAAGGATGGAGTCTGCTTTCGCCTTGTGGATCAGTGACTGCAGGAAAAAGAACATTACGCTGGATGCCAACATTATCTGCACAAAAGCTAAAAAGCTTTATGAACCTTTTGCTGACAGCGATGAATGTTTGCGCCTGACAACAGGTTTTGATTTTTGGTTTCATTCTATAATACTGGACTTATTTTCTACGAAAGTTTGAACTTTGAGAGTGTTTAAATAAGTAGGGTTGCACGATACTGGAATTCGGTACCAATCGATACAGAAATTTTATTGAGGTTTTAAAATGCTCCAGTGTCCCTGTATCTGTGGTTACACTCAGTAAACAGAGGTGAGTTCGGTAAACTGATGACCTTCACGGCCAATCACAGTCATTTCTGTTTAGCACATGAACACAACGGCAAATCAGCGGTGTTAAAGAACATGCTCAACAGCGCTCAAATGTTAGCGGGAAATGGACGTTTTTAAAACTTCAGTATAAACAAGAGAGGAAACTGTGAAAATGTTAATGCCTGTCTGAGAAAAGTGTATGAAGTGTGTAGTGAGGGGTTTTACAGCCTTAAAACATCTATAATAATTGTAAAAAATAAAGCTGACTACTTCGCGGGTTATTTTTAGAACGTAACTCCAGCGATAAACAAGGGACCACTGTATATACACAATGAAATGTTATTTTCATTTGATTATTCAATTTGTTTAACTGAATACTGCTAGACTCCCAGACAACCATAAAGCACTGTTTATTTCATTGGTATCTTTGCTCCACTGTATTTATCAATGCTTGTGATTGGTTTATTATATTTCATGCAGATGCACACCCCTATAAAATCAACCCAATTCATCTAAAATGAAGCTATTAATTTCATCTGAAAAAAATTACACCCAATACTGCAATATTTATTTCAGAAAAACAAGATATCGCAATGTCTTTTTTTCCCACTTGTTCAAAACAAGAGTTTCTTTCTTCTGTTGAACACAAAATAATTCATTCATTCATTCATTTTCCTTCGCCACAGCGGAATGAACCGACAACTATTTCAGCATATGTTTTACGCAGCGGATGGCCTTCCAGCAGCAACCCATTACAGGGAAACACCCATACACTCTTACATTCACACACACTCATACACTACAGACAATATAGTTCATCCAATTCACCTATAGTGCATGTCTTATAGTGCACCCGGTGGAAACCCACACCAACACGGGGAGAACGTGTAAACTCCACACAGAAATGCAGACTGGCCCAGCCGGGACTCGAACCAGCAACCTTCTTGCTGTAAGGCGACAGTGCTAACCACTGAGCTGGAAAAATGCTGGTCACTGGGACCCACTGACTCCCACATTATTTTTTTTCCCCCTACTGTGAAAGTCTATGAGCATTCTTCAAAATAAATTGTGTGTGTTCAACAGAAGAGAGGTTTAAAACCACATGAAGAAATGGTTCATTTTTTGGGTGAACTACCCCTTTAACAAAGCATTAATAGCCATTCACATGAAATTAATGTTAAACATCCTTTCCAGACACAAATACACTGTTCATCAGGAAGGCAGATCATCAGCACCTCAGAAGACGTGATTTGACAGCTCCGGCTACGCTGGCATTTATACCTGGTCTTTTCAATCCTACATGCAGGTTTGCTACACAGAAGGCTTTTCAACTCTTCAGTGGCCTTTCACAAACAGCAAGATGATCCAATCAAAGAAAGCCAGGATTCGCCGCAGAAGCCTTTTATCTAGCGTCTCCCCTGCCGCACATTTGCTTTTCATTGGGGTCCGGGACCTGCAGGAGCATTCTGGAGCCGTGCCGAACATCACAGCGCTGATTATGCCCTCAACAGCTGCCAACAGTAATCTCAAGCTCTAAGTAGTTTCTCTGTCATCAGCTTCGCAACTTTCCCTCGCCGTCCGCGGTTTGTGGGCAAAACGCCTGCCTGTCAAATTACGCTCAAGTGCTGGAATGGCACGGCTCCAGCACTGCCTGCTTACTGTAATATGTGACTTGAGGAATCACACAAATGTGCTGCTGTAATGATTCCAATTACATCTGTCTAAACTCAAGCTTAACAAGCACGATTCAGTGGACAAATACAGATACACAGACAGATGTATGTGTACAAACATTCCCATGCTAATCTCTTGGGGTGTAGTTTTTACCCTGAATTTCCAACATAAAACACTTCAGTTTAAGTAACAATTCACACTATTCCACTAGTGGCTTATTAGCACTCGATTATTAAGATATTATTTGTTTATTAGTACTTAAAGTATGATCTTATTCTACATCCCTAATCCTACCCAATACCTAAACCCAACTACTACCTTAACAAATAAGCAGCAAATTAGTCAGGGTTTTTTTTTAGCTAAAAGTTTGTTAATGTTTGTTAATAGTGAAAATTGTACCTTAAAATAAAGTCTGTCATGATTTGTCACTCATGTTATTCCAAGCCTGTAGAGTTTGATTTATTGCATTTCTTTTCTCAGCAACACAAAATAGGATGTTTTGAAAAACCAATCTTGTTTTGGTAGTTTTTGACAACACAGACTTTCATTCCAAGTACAAAATTCTTGAGTTTAACTTTTGCCATTTTTTTGAACGGCATGATGGAGTAAATGATGGGTTTCCAAACTCGGTCCAGGAGGGCTGATGCCCTGCAGACTTTAGCTCCAACTTGCTTCAACACACATGCCAGGAAGTTTCTAGAATGTTTTAAAAGAGCTTGATTAACTGGATCAGGTGTGTCTGATTGGGGTTGGAGCTAAACTGTACAGGACACCGGCCCTGTTTGGAGTTTGGGCACCCCTGGAGTAAATGATGCACTTAAGTTTGACCTAACTATTCCTCTTGAATGAAGTTGAGAGCACTCATACAGTATTGGCAGTTGAATACAATGAAATGCAAACAAACTAAGTGGGTGAAGAATGGTTTTCAATGTCATAAACATCCACCAATCCAACTGTGCAGAAATCTTTGGAGCTTCCTACAGAGTCCTGTAAGGCTCAGGTCACCGCTGGTCTCCCTGAGAAATGGACATTTCTGAGTGTTCCGAATCATTCTCCCCCCACCCGTGCTGTTATTTAAGAGTAAACTGAGTTTCACGCTCAATCTAAACTACAACAGCAAAACAAAGGCCAGAGACCCCCTTTTCTTTCGGTAATCCATTTTTTTCGACGTGCATCCTAATCGCCAGTCGTCCTTGAATTTTAAAGTGGGTTTTCTGCGTCCCGCTAATTAGACAAGCTTCCGCTGCCTCTTCTGCACTCTCTAATTAGATCTTTAACAACAAACAAGAGTCGACCTCTACACAGACTCCTCCGTTTGTTAAATGGCTGAGCAGGGTGCGGGTTGGCGAACGTAACGTCATATGCATTCCACGAGTCGCAGATTGCCAGGACACCACAATGGTGGCTTCCTGTTCCATCTGCCTAATTCTGCCGATTACAGGATACCGGGAGAGGCAGTACACAAAGCCGACATTCACACACACAACGGATGTACACAGCTGCTTTGTTTATGCTGACATGGACAATTAGCCCTCAGCTGCACAAGGCGCTCACTCGGGAAGGTTTTATCTAATAAAGGCAGGGAAAATTACCTTTATTGTTCAGGTAGATTGCCTCTAATGATAGTGCCATCAGTGTAAAAGGATATGAATAAAATGAGGCTGAAAAGAGCTCTTCAGTTGGATGGCAAGACAGCAGAAGCAGCCATCTGGGAGCGGGCCGTTGCCTGATTATCTTCCTCTGCTCATTTTCTTCTCAGAGCATACAAATGATTTACTTTCACTTGAGCAAAGGTGAGATACGGAGAGGGATCGGGCAACGTAGCTCTGACATCAAAGTTAGAGAAATAATAGCTTTCCTCTGATCTTCCTAAAACAACACATGTTCTCTGGCAGCGCCTTGTAGAGGCAGCGAGCGGCTCCTCGGGGGGGGCTGCAGCGATGTGGGTGTCTCTGCCGCAGAAATGTGTTTTCTTCATGTGCCACAATATGCGTGGAAATTAATGCTTTGCTAATGAACACCGATCGAATGCTGTTTTGGTTGTGCGGACATCTGCTGTAGCGCTCCGTCGATAGCATAATATCCCAGCACACCACCAGAGCTCTTGAGAATTCAGCTGACAGCAGGCTAAAGCTGGAAAACTCCATTTCTGCTTTTTACTGCAATCTGGCCGCAGAACTTAATCACTGCATGTGTCACCAGTGTACGTCCAGTCATCTTTTCATGACCGGAGCAAAGTTGTGTTGCTCGTCTCTGAAATTAAATGGTCTGATGGGGGTCAGTTGACATTTGAGTCATTGGAGTTGAGTTAACATCCCACAATGGATTTTGGAGGGGAAAAAAAATGATAAATAAATGAATAATCACCAGTCAGTAATATTATAGCAAATTTAAGACTCCAGCGTCAAACAAATTAAATCCAAGAAGATCCATCACTCATATTACATGCTCTTAACCTGCCCTGGCTCTTCCTACTGTAAGACAAACTTTCTACACGTGCAACGTTCAGCTAATAAACACGGTCATGGCAGTGTATGTGATTTTCATTCAATTTGGGTTATTTCCACAACAATGAAGGATGCTAAGCAGATGTTGTGAATATATGCATATCAGTTGCTATAAATATCACATTCAAACAACATTATATGAACAAAATCCACATTAGTTTGCATTTGGGCATTATCAAAAGACACTCACTGGTGGTTTTCACTGCATTTTTAGAAAAAAAAATGCATAGTACTGATCTTTTAACTTTTGTAATTGTGGTTCTATATTTCGTAATGCATTTTATCCAAAGAATAGTGATCAAAGCAATGTGATTGGACAATCTGGTAATCCGAGGATAGACAAATAACATCTAAATTAACGCAAAAGAGTAATGATAAAAGAATAACGAGGATTACAATCTCCCACCCAGCTCTTCCCTGGCAGAGGTTTGAAAGACGAAGAGGGAAATCTGCCCTGTCAGACATTAATAGAGTGCACGTAAGATTACAGAAGGGCAGTATAGTTTTATTAGCCTTTTTATTAGGCTTCTCTAAAAACACACATGGCATTGTCTTAGAAAAAGTTTCATTTTATGTAGAGTAATTTAAAATGACAGCACCCCACAGACAGTACAGCAGACTCTGAGGCCTTTTATTGACATCCCATAATGGTGTCAAAATCTGACTGCAAATTCCTCAATTCCATCGCAACCATAAACAGGAGAGAGTGTGCAAAACGGAGCTCGTGCAGGTGACGCTCTCAGGTGTGACTTCAGCTCAGCTCCTAGTTACAGTATCACTGTCGATTGTATCTTCAGCCCAATTATTAATATTCCAGCTATCAGTGCGAAACAAAAGACCCCTTCTTTCATTTGTTTCTCTTTTTTTCACTCTCTCGCTAGTCTAATTGGATGTAATTACTCATCTGCAAAACAAATGAGTGGGTCGGCGTTGCCGTGGCGACCGGATCAGTGGGCCCAGCAGTGCGAATCGTTCGCCGAGCCTCATTTCTGATGATAATTACCCCTCTTCCCCTCTCTTTCACTCTTGCCATCTCTTCACTGAACAACAGAAAAGACTCAAAGTTACATCTCCAGTCATCGCTGTTCTACATGTTTCCTTTCTCTTGTTCCCGCTCTCCCAGCATGCAGTCGGCAGTGGATAACGGCTCCCCTCGCTTCCACTTAGCAGATCACACAAGTGACCTCAAACAGCCTCTCACTCACTAGCACACGTCAAACAGTCTAAGAGCTTTCGATCACATTCACAATAAAACACAAGCCAGTGTCTGTCCTCCACCACTTACACAGCTGAGCTGGTTAAGAGTGCATCAGTGAAGGAGTGTGTGTGATTATCCCCACACACACACACACGCAAGCTACTCCCACTCAAATCCCTGGTGGCCATTCGAACAAGACACTTCATGGCGGATGTCAGTTAGTCCATCATATTGGTCCCCAAATTAGCTTTGAATTTCAGAGCAGCTGTAATTAGCCTCTTCATTTCCACCTAAGTCAATTTAGAAAGCAGAAAAAAGCCACCCGTGCCTGGATTTAGCTTTCACTTTCCATTTAAAACAGTCCTTTTTTTTGACTGAGCGGCTGGCTAATTAACATCACTAGACCCCCTTTTCCGTAAGTGGCGACATTTAATAAATAATACATATTTAATGTCTTGTCATTCTGGTGCTCAGAAAGGCTTTGCTGATGAATTTTAACACATGATTTATTCTGGCATTTTCTCAGGTCTCTCTCAGCACTTTTTCTCCAGTTGAATGGCAAAGTAACCTCAGAAATCAAGCACGGTAGATCTAAATTACTGACGGTTCAGTTGCAGAGCTTTTGATACCAAGCGCTATGATTTGTAGAAGCAAACAGTAGGAAAGACACCCATCGTGCACATTTCGTTTTAAGACTGAATGAAACTTGAATGATTCAGGGCTGTGTTTTTATGTCCTCATATAAAAATAAATACTGTTATCATTGTAAAATAAATATGAAAGTACAAATCAAACATTTCACATTACAGATAATACAATTTTTAAAATAAATATAGTTTCACAAATAAAATAACTTTTTTTATTGGAGACAATAAAGAGCAGAACACTCTGGCAATGTTTTACCACTGTAGCAAGGTGCCAAATCCACTTGTGCAGAGTTCAGACTGCATGATTTTAGCCCCAATTTTGACTCGCCGACAGGTTTTGGGAAAAATGGGCGACAAATGGCAAATCGGTGCTCGTTCACGTGAGTAACAATCACACAGTGTGATCTGAGAGAATCGCCGATGAGTCGCCGACACCTGTGAGATATTTGGCGTGCTAAATATCTGGAGCTGTCGGCCATTCAAAATCATGCCGTGTGAAATGTGTTCTGACTGAAAATAACATTGCCGATTACCTACAGCCAATCAAAGAGCAGCATCCACTAGTGTGGGTATCTGCAGGCCAGTGGGAGGTTGGGGGAGAAGTTAAAAGGGCTTCTTTTTGGTCTATTTAGACCAAAGAAATTAGGGAAAAACTAGTGGAAATTTGGCAAGAGCACCTGTGTCTGTTTGACGTGTCATCTGAATACCACAACCGGGTCAAAAAAGAAAAAAAAAGTTTGAGAGAAATTGCTAATTCTCTTCAAAAGCCAGGTGAGCAAAATAAGTACATTTTCTACCCTACTAAAGGCTTCTTTCTCATGATGTAGTTAATAACAAAAGATATTATGTGACCTCGCGTTGTTTCCACGTCACCCCTCGCGTGTTTGGTTGTGAGATGTAGTTTGTGGACCGAGACAATGTTGGCGGCGATTCTCCTATTGTAAAGTCATGCAGTGTGAAAACATCTGTGATGTGACTACTTTGAAAATCGTGAAGTCTGAACTCGGCATTAGGTGTCTGCATCATATATACTCTGCAAGTAATAAATAGGGCTAATAAAATAGGTAATCCAAAGACATGATTTCTTTAAACAAAACCTCTAATGACAGATTGTGTCTCTAAAGTGGCTTCATCTTTGCAGATCTCAGTAGGGCAACAGATTTTAAGACTGTTGCTACTATGTATCTGCATTTTCAATTGAATTTTCTGAGGGGTTTACATCGCATACAATCCAGCAACCTGAGCCTGTACTTTATTGTAACATCTAACACACAAGCCAAAACAGCAATCCACAGAGAAGCTTTTCAAGAGCTTGTTGGGATGAAATGGATAATGATCTCAGATAATGTGAGGTATTTTGCCAAACACGAGCATCTTCATGCCCGGGCAGATGGGCAGGCGGCCCACTGTAGCAGAGCAGAATGCAACAACAACAACAACTCATCTGCTTTCTCCAATACAACCTTGTAATGCCACCATGCTCCTGTCTGTTAATTATAACAAATGAACCTGAACCCACTTGGAGTTTCTTTAGGAAAAAAATGAAGAGCAGCAGATTCGGTAGGACGCCGGGGTTAAATGCAGCAACCACTGACCACTGAAAAACCCCTGACACAGGACTGCTTATTCAAGAGAACATAGCTCAACACTGCTCTCTCCCACAATACACCAGGGCCCAGGAAACTGCCTCCACTGCACTCCATCTGCTCAGCAAAGTCATCACTTTCCACTGATCTGTTAGTGTCTTACGACAACCACCAACTCGCTGGGGGAAGAAGAGATGAAGACAGGAGGACAGATGGAAATAGAAGATGGGGTGATGAAAAGGTGAGAAAAAGAAAAGCTGCACATGATGAGGGTGAATCAAAAGAAGAGACACTCAAAGGTCCTTTCTGCCTTAATGATCAGGAATGGATCGGTGTGCCTACGACAACCTCTGGAAAAACAGCAGGCATCCCATGATCCTCCTCTGAGAGAGCATTGCACTGGTCTGAATCGAACAGAGATCCAGGGGGAGATGCCTCAGCAAAGCAGGAGAGGACGAAACTCACACACACACCGCTGCGCATAGGAAGATGTGTCTCCAGAAGAGTCTCTGCAGAGGGACGCACTCTCACCTGAATGACTGCGACTCTCCCTTTAACAGGACACAGCTGTGAAAAGGCCATTGCTGAATTTAGATGAGGGATCGTGTGTGTTTCTGAAAATAATTCAGCTCTGCGTGAAATGAACATTTTAGTTGATTTTGCTAGCTCACATTGCTATTCTTAGGGTGATAAATTAATCCATTCAAGTTATTCAACTGAAAAAAAATATGTTTTGGTAATCTTCAAAGTCTGACTATTTGCTTCTGCGTTTTGTCATTCTGTTACGTCAACTCAAGGGCTTAATGTTTGAGCAGCAGCAGGACTGTTGAGACATGACCCACGTCAGTATGGAGTGTATTTGCAGTGTTAAGAGCAGGTCAAGCATTCTAATGTGATGTTCAAAGTCAACCATTTAAACTTCGTTTCTATTTGACCTTCAGAAGTGCATCCAATGATTAGCTGACAATGCACGTGACACATTATGCGCAATCAAATGACTATGCAGAAATCTACAAGAATTGCTGTCTTTATGACAGAATGACATTCTTGTATGACAGAATGCTAGAAGCTTATCTTGACATTTAAAGAAATGCATGCCAAAAAACCCTTTATGTGCTTTCACTATTTTCACTGAATATTTCCACACAATGCTTTTCATGTGGAGGTCACAGAAACATTTGTTTTGAGCAAAATCCAGATTTGACTGCATTTCAGTTGAGTCATGGAACATTGAAATGAAATTCACTGAATTGTAGAATAAATCTTCAAACAATAATTTACATTTGTGTCACTTTTCCACTGCGCAGTACGGTTCGGCTCGGTTTGCATTTCCTCCGCAGTTTAGCACTGTTTAGAGTAGGTGGAATTATCGCTGTTGTTGTGCCGCTTGTACTTTTGTGCTTTCCTAAAAACAAAAAAAATTCAATTTAGGCCATCCCAACCAGCTCTCGCTGAGTCCACTTCTCAGCTACCAACGAAAAAAATGTATGGACCTCTTTTACTGACCTACAATGCTTTCTTCGGTTTGACAAAAAAAAAATTGTGTGAATAATGTTAAACTGGAAATGTTTTTTGTTTTTTTTTCAGTATATTTTCCCCTGCTACGGTCGTCAACGGCTACTGGTTTCTGACATTCCTCAAAATATCTTATTTTGTGTTTAACAGAAAGAGGAAACTCACAAAGCTTTGAAATCACTTGACGAATAAATGATGACAGAATTTTTGAGTAAACTCCTGCAACCTATCACAGAAAGGTCTTTACACTAATACTGTAATTCTGGGTTGCTTCAACAAAAATCTGGGTCAAACATACCCAACCATTTAGTTAACATTCAATTAAAAAAATATAAATTGAAGTGTGTCCAAATGTAACACAAATGGTAACACTTTATCAGAACTACACACTATAGAACACTACTAAACTGTTAATAGTAGCCAGCAGTTAAAACCCACCAACTACTCTTAAATACAAATGGTTTGTGAATAATGCACTACTTCATTTAGAAGTAAAAAATTTATCAGTAACAAAGCGTGAAAATACAATTATTAAGCACATTATAAACATGCTTATAAGTCAAGAATACAGCACGTGTAGCTGCATTTATAAACTGCTTACTAATGGCTTATAAATAAGTCAATGCTTAAAAAATTAACTATTCGCTAATGCTTAATAAATGATTCATAGTGTGTAGTTATTATAAAGTGTTACCATACAAATTTGGTTTGAAACCCCATAGGATTTTCAGTGTATCCAGTCACACCAGAGAGATCTGTCTGGATCATTAGCAGAGAGAACTGTAAAGTGATGGAGCAGACCAGACATGATGCACACATGATGAGTGTGTGTGTGTGTTTGGCTAGGGGAGCAGTGGCCACCAGAACACAGGCGGTAAAGAGTGTTTACCTGGCCCTGCGTTCTGTGGATACGCCATGTAGCCGCTTCTTCCCCGGGTCGCCCTACCTGAGCCTCGTGCTGCCGCCACTGCTGCTGCCGCCACCGGTCCATACGCCGTCGCTGGAAAACCTGCCCAAAAAAAATAAATCATGATTTACTACTGCTCTTCATCAAATTTACAGCCACGTCAACACACAGAGCTTCAGGGAACAACTCCATTCCACACACACGAAGGAGAAGCAACATCATCATTCAAATAATCACGTATAAATCAAAAGAACTCAAATATAATTACTCAAATAAAATCGTTTAGAGTGGCGCTAGCAGGACTGATCTGGAGCCGCTCTCTCTCTCTCTCTCTCGTTCTCTTTTTTAGCAGCGTTTTAATTACAGACAGCACAGGAACACGTTGCCCATGGAGGGACTGTCAGCTATTTCTTTCACACCGGCTTGGAAAAATGCAACATATTAAAAGTTAATTTGCACTCACTTTAGACTGCTTCCGAAGCTTTCACAATATCGCTCTAATGTGATGCAAGCAGCGCAGAATTATGGGTATTTATAAAAAAATAAAACGTTACTCCACGGGGAAGACAAATGTACTTGTTTGCCTGAACAGCACTAGAGGATCTAGAAAGCGAATGATTTAACACACCCTCATGTGTTAAGAGAGTTGACGGAGACGCATCACAGCTCAATCCATCACTGTGATCATTTGTACGGTGGACATGGAGCACGAGCGGACAGAGCAGAGCTGAAAGCAGAGGATTGTGGGATTAATTGCTTGCAACGAAGTGCCTATTATCTCACCGAGATGCACCAGAGGACATGTGCTTCTCTTTAAAGTCCATAATGGCAGGTAGTAATGACTGTGTGTGTGTGTGTGTGGGTGTGTGTGTGTTTGGGGGGGTGTGGGTGTGTGTGTGTGTGTCCTAGTGTATCTCATCTAAATGTGCCTTTTCCATGAAAAAAAAAGGCGAATCTGATTTCTGCTCAAAACTGAGGACAAACTCTGCTGAGTGACATTGTGATTCGCAGCATGCAATTTTTGTTTGTGGTAAACCGAGAGACGGCTGAGGAATCTACATATTTAACGACAGTTCTGAGTTCAGTGTTCAAACAATGTAATCAAACATAATCATCATCATTGTAGAAGCCAACTAAAGAAATGCGGCAGGCCAGAGTAGTTATGGCTCTATTGTTTCATAACAAACGTAATTACAGTCCCGGCGCTTTAATGAAGGCGTGTATCTGCGTCTGACAGCTGCTCATCAGCGCTCTATGGACCTGCTAGAGAGTCTACAGCCCATCTACAACATGTCATTACACCACACGCACTACTCTCAAGGTGCAGTAGGAAAAGAGTTGAGAAAACCAGTGGTTGGGAGTACAAAACCTTGATGGCTGATCCACTCACTATCACCATTATACCCTTGAGCAGGGCTCGAAAGCATCTGATTACTATGAAGGGACTGTGTCTAGTGTCTACATTACGTTGAAAAATAGGTAAGATGTGACAACTCAAAGAGGTTCATTACTTCTAATATCTGAATCCAAATTTTAAAGGATTAGTTCACACAAAAATTTAATTGTCATCATTTATTCTTTACTTTTCCAAACCGGATTATTATTATTTTTTTTGTTGAACACAAAAGAAGATAATCTGAAGAATGTTGGAAACCTGTAA
The DNA here is from genome assembly GCA_903798115.1 of Danio jaintianensis. NCBI lineage: Eukaryota > Metazoa > Chordata > Actinopteri > Cypriniformes > Danionidae > Danio > Danio jaintianensis. The sequence continues at coordinate 5,112,337 of CAIGQV010018202.1, forward strand.
CCATTGGCTTCCATAGTGTTTGTTTTTCGTACTATAGAAGTCAATGGTTACAGGTTTTCAGCTTTCTTCAAAGTATCTTCTTTTGTGTTCAATGAAAGAAAGAAACTCATAAAGGTTTAAAACCACTTGAGGGAGAGTAAATCATAAGACAATTTTAAATTTGGGGTGAACTATCCCCTAATAAGTCACAAATGTCAAATGCACAAAGACAAAGCATATCTGCCATGTGTCTACACAATAAAATAAATAAATATTTAATGAATACTTATTTTAATTCCTTTTTTATTTATTTAAGTTTTTCTTATTTATAAAAGTTTTTCATTTATGTAATTTTCAATTTTCTTCCATGACAACTATTTCATTAATTCTTATTTTACAAATTTATTAAAATTAACAATGTTTGCCATATGTCTATGTTGGCTCAATTTAAAAAATAATAAATAAATAATTGATGACTAAAAGAGACAAAATGTTGTATGGCTACTCAATAAAAACTGAAAATATGTGTATATAATCATACATATACACATTAACATGTACACTCTCCGGCCACTTTATTAGGTACACCTTACTAGTACCGGGTTGGACCCCCTTTTGCCTTCAGAACTGCCTTAATCCTTCGTGGCATAGATTCAACAAGGTACTGGAAATATTCTTCAGAGATTTTGGTCCATATTGACATGATAGCATCACGCAGTTGCTGCAGATTTGTCGGCTGCACATCCATGATGCGAATCTCCCGTTCCACCACATCCCAAAGGTGCTCTATTGGATTGAGATGTGGTGACTCTGGAGGCCATTTGAGTACAGTGAACTCATTGTCATGTTCAAGAAACCAGTCTGAGATGATTCACGCTTTATGACATGGTGCGTTATCCTGCTGGAGGTAGCCATCAGAAGATAAATACACTGTGGTCATAAAGGGATGGACATGGTCAGCAACAATACTCAGGTAGGCTGTGGGTTTGACACGATGCTCAATTGCTACTAATGGGCCCAAAGTGTGCCAAGGAAATATGTCGTAGCAGAAATCGAGACTCATCAGATCAGGCAACGTTTTTCCAATCTTCTATTGTCCAATTTTGGTGAGCCTGTGCCAATTGTAGCCTCAGTTTCTTGTTCTTAACTGACAGGAGTGGCACCCGGTGTGGTCTTCTGCTGCTGTAGCCCATCCGCCTCAAGGTTTGACTTGTTGTGCTCTTCGGTTAACGAGTGGTTATTTGAGTTACTGTTGCCTTTCTATCAGCTGGAACCAGTCTGGCCATTCTCCTCTGACCTCTGGCATCAACAAGACATTTGCACCCACAGAATTGCCGCTCACTGGATATCTTCTCTTTTTCGGACCATTCTCTGTAAACCCTAGAGATGGTTGTGCGTGAAAATTCCAGTACATCAGCAGTTTCTGAAATACTCAGACCAGCCCGTCTGGCACCAACAACCATGCCACGTTCAAAGTCACTTAAATCACCTTTCTTCCCCATTCTGATGCTCAGTTTGAACTGCAGCAGATAGTCTTGACCATGTCTACATGCCTAAATGCATTGAGTTGCTGCCATGTGATTGGCTGATTAGAAATTTGCATCAACGAGCAGTTGGACAGGTGTACCTAATAAAGTGGCCGGTGAGTGTATATGGCCACTCAAAACTGGAGATGAAAAATAAAAAAATGAATAAGAATACTTTCTATCAAGTATTTAATATCCTATTACAATGAATACAAAAAAAACTTTGTCATTCGTCTACTCAACAAAACCTATAAAAATAAATTTTATAAAATATATAAGGAAGAAACATAATCATGTGTATAATCAACAGAGTGCAACATCTTCAAAAAGTGTAAAAAATAAAACAGTGCAGATTAAGGATGGTAAGAGCTTATCCAAACCCCTCTGTGGTCTCCCTGGTTTAAATTACGCATGTCATTTCCTGTTTCTCTCCTCAGCTCATTAATCTCTTCACAAAACACAAATCAGTATGCTAATGCTAATGCTAATGACAGTCACGGGTCCCTGCCTGCGCTGTTGCTGAGCACAAGTGTCCTTCAGCGAAGTCATTGGTGCTGCGTCTCAGCATCTTCTGTCCCCCGGCGGCTTCTCTCGCTGCACCAAAGTTAGCGCTGGAACAAAGTTCTTGCAAGAGATTAACTCTGCCGGATTAGGTGGGTTAATTATTAGATCTCGGAGGCTCATTGTTTTGTGTTTCCGCCGTGAGTGGCTGCTTGAGAGAAGCGCTGCAGCATTAAATCAATTTCATGGGCTTTTCATTACAGAGCAGATAACGCCAACATTTAGCATTCGGTTTTATGGCGTTACTTGAATGTGCTTCAGCGAATGGGCTGATGGGAGAAAAACACCCTGCTGAGAGGCCACAAGGACACAGTGCTCTCCCTGCGTCTGCTAGTAGCCCTTGGGCACCGTAAAAACACACGCACACACACGCACACACACACACACACACACACACACACACACACACACACACACACACACACACACACACACACGCACGCCCGCACACACACACACACACACACACACACACACACACACACACACACACACACACACACACACACGGCTGGACGGACGGACCCTGAGGGAGCACAGAAGGGTCTACAACACTGAAAGAGCAGAAGGGTGGACAAGAACACTGCAAAACCTCCTGAACGTCAACAGTTATTATCTTATTTCTAACCAAAGAAATCAGATTGATCTTGTTTTAAGAATACAACACTGCAAGATCAGATTGTGTCTTTAACATTATTAATCTTTTTTTTCTTACTTAAAGTTAGGTATTTTAACAGCAAATTTATCTTAATTACAATCAGAGACCTAATTTAAGACCAGCCTTGTATATTTAAGACTTTATTTTAGCTATAATAACTAGTTTTCCTGTAAAAAAAATAAAAAAATAAAAATACACTCACCGGCCACTTTATTAGTTACATCTTACTAGCACCAGGTTGAACCCGTTACCCTGCTGGAAGTAGCCATCAGAAGATGGGTACACTGTGGTCATAAAGGGATGGACGAGATCAGCAACAATACTCAGGTAGGCCGTGGCATTGACAATGCTCAATTGCTACTAATGGGCCCAAAGTGTGCCAAGAAAATATCCCCCACACCATTACACCACCACCACCAGCCTGAACCGTTGATACAATTCAATTCAATTCATCTTTATTTCTATAGCGCTTTTACAATGTACATTGTGTCAAAGCAGCTTCACATAGAAGAGTACAGTAAATTGAAACAGTGTCAGTCCAGTTTTCAGAGTTTAAGTTCAGTTTAGTTCAGTTCAGTGTGGTTTAATTTTCACTGCTGAAAGTCCAAACGCTGAAGAGCAAATCCATCGATGCGCAGCTCCACAGGTCCCGAACCATGCAAGCCAGTGGCGACAGCGGCGAGGAACAAACTTCACCAATTGGCGAAAGTGAAAGAAAAAAAACCTTGAGAGAAACCAGGCTCAGTTGGGCACGACCATTTCTCCTATGGCCATACGTCTTGTGCAGAGCTGCAGTCTAGGCGCCGGAGGCTGGAGAACGCTGGACGTCCATCGTGGAGAAGCTGCAGGTGGGAAAGGTCACCGGCTGGTGTACAGGCTGGCCCTTCAGGATAATGCGAAGACTCTTCTGTCACTCGGGTCTTACAGGAATCAGTCTCATGCTCTCCACTCCTCCATGACCACCACAGCAGCTGCTCAGAATACGGCCTGGTCCAGGATTATGGAAACCTCGGGAATAAAAAAACCAAAAAAAAAAGACTAACATAAGCGCAGATGCCGTTCAAATTATAATGTCTTTTGGGAAGTGTTCCCGGCTCCGGTTGCCCTAAATAATGCAGACTAACAATCCTTTAAAGGATTTGTATTTCAAAAGCATTTGTGTTTTATGTGTATGCTATTGCAAAGAGATGTGTCTTTAATCTAGTTTTAAACTGACAGAGTGTGT